>CM046807.1:28065948-28147100 GCA_025617405.1 Perca schrenkii
GGTGATGAAACATTGCCGTGTCTGGAATATGAGATTCTGTCGCTTCTCTAATGAGTGTGTATTGGGGATTCGCTCAACAAATCAGCGCGCATCTCTAAGGTCTGCCTATGGCAATTCGCTCAACCAATCAGCGCGCAGTTCATCTAAATATTGAGGGGGACTGAGATGGCCATGGGAGGACCTTGAGTTTGTGACTGCTGAACCATTTTTGTGTAGATTTTGCCACGTTTAGGATCATTATCCTGCTGAAAGACCCAGTGACGACCCATCTTCAGCTTTCTGGCAGAGGCCATCAGGTTTTTATTTAAAATGTCTTGGTAGTTCAAAGCATTCATAATGCCATGCACCCCAACAAGGTTCCCAGGGCCTTTGGAAGAGAAACAGCCCCAAAGCATCACAGATCCTCCACCATACTTCACGGTGGTGAAGGTGCTTTTCGGCATACTCATCTTTTGTTTTACGCCAGACCCACTTAGAGTGTTTGTTGCCAAAAAGCTCAATCTTAGTCTCATCTGACCAAAGCACACAATCCCAGTTGAAGTCCCAGTGCCGCTTAGCAAACTCCAGACGCTTTACGTTTGTGAGTGTTAGTGAGAAAAGGCTTTTTCCTTGCATGCCTCCCAAACAGCTTGTTGGCATGTAGAGAGCGTCTGATGTTTTTTTTTGAGACTTCGTGACCCCCAAGATGCCACTCTTTGATGCAATTCTGTGACAGTGAGCTTAGGACTTTTTTTTTACCTTTCTTACCATCCTCCTCACTGTGCGTTGTGGCAAGATAAACTTGGGACCTCGTCCAGCCTTGTTTGTCACTGTTCCAGTTGTTTTAAACTTCTTAATGATTCCTCTGACTGTAGATACGGGCAAGTTAAGGCGAGTGGCTATTTTCTTGTAGCCATTGCCTAACTTATGAAGGTCGACACACATCTGCCTTACTTGAATTGTGTGTTCTCTTGTCTTTGCCATGTTGACAAATGGGTAAGAGAATTAGGACTCTGTGTCACATCATATTTATACCCCAGGGAAACAGGAAGTCATGAATTACTATTTAAAAGTTCCTAGATACCCTGACCAACTTTAGCAACTACAGAAAAATATATTTAAAAAAAAATCTATTAAATTTTTTCAGCGGAATTGTTAGGGGTGCCAATAATTGTGGGACACATGATTTCAAGTTTTCTTTTTCTAAATGCGATTTTTTTTTTTTTACCACCAAAGTAATGTACTTAAATAAAAGGTTGGATTTTTCTCTTTTTTTGCATTTGAGTTCTATGTTGTTTAAATAAAAAGGAGAATTTTTAGAAGTCCATGACCCCATCTTAAACAGGGGTGCCAATAATTGTGGAGGGCACTGTATATGTATGTATATGTATATATATGTGTGTATATGTATGTATGTATGTATGTATGTATGTATGTATGTATGTATGTATGTATGTATGTATGTATGTATGTATGTATGTATGTATGTATGTATGTATGTATGTATGTATGTATGTATGTATGTATGTATGTATGTATGTATGTATGTATGTATGCGCAAGTTGAATGCTGCAAGGAAAATCCCCTGTATTTATCCATTTCTTTAAAGACAAAGATAATTTTTGACTAATGTTGATTTGAGGTAATATTTCTGGCTTTATAAGAATGTTTTTGTTATTTTAAACGTACTATGACCACCTACATTAACTATGTCCTAGCTGATATTAGTGAAGTAGGTTGTAGAACATCCATCAACAAAAAAAACAATATTTTTCCCCTGAACCTCCTTCATGAAAGTGTGGCCTGTGTCTCTGCTGTTGTCCTGTCAGGAGTGACACCATGTTGGATGCAGATGGAGACTTTGACCTGGAGGACACGATGGACGTGGCCCGCCACGTGGAGGAGCTGCTCCGCAGGCCTATGGTCAACCAGTGGAGCAGTCCACCGTCGGGAACCTGAAACCTGAACCTACTGCACACCTTCAGGTCTTCTCCATCTTTTCAAACACCCATAACTGCAACCAAGGCAAAACATCTCCTGTGTTAATCAGTCACTCTGTCAGATCTACATCACAGTTGAGTTTTATACTTGCCATCGTGTCTCTGTAGAGAAAGTAAACCTACCATCAAAAGTCAATGTTACCAACATTTGACAGAGGCAGGTTGTTGATGTTCTCTCCCCATTTCTCAGGGTTAACGTGTTTAGTTGGTTTGGCTCAATGGGTTTTAGACAAAAAGACATGTTAGGTAAGGTTTTAGCTAAGCTTTGCAATTTATATATGCCTAATGAGTAGACAAACTTGCTTATCTTAAAAATTATTTTAACAAGGATGAGTTTATTGATTTTTAAGTTGTTGTAAGAGAATGATTTGATTTTTTTTTTCTTTTAAATGTTACATAGTCTGGTTTTATGTACTGAAAATGGAATTTTAAGTCTGTCATTGCTATTGTTGCATTCGTGGTGGTGCTTTTTGTATAATATTTTATATAACCGCCAATATCATTGTTCTACCCTGATTTAAAGCAAAATGTTCAAATGTCATAGATGCCATATTTAGTCTCATAAAGTCGATAACTGCTTATTGATTTTAACACTTCCACAAATCAGTTTTTTTGTCCGATTGAGTTTAAAATACATTTTCTGGTATACTATGATCATTTTAAGTGATATTTTGTCATTATTTGTACCTTACATAATATCCTAATATCCATTAGAACATGGAATGCATCCTAGGGGCAGTAAATATTGGCACATTAAAATGGCAAAATCATTCTCACTTACCAATGTCAGATCAGTTACATGTTACTGTACCTGAATTTACTAAATACAGATGTTGTAGGCTAGTAAATGCTCGGTGCCTTGGTGAATGCTTAGCCTGGAAATCAGACCAATGTACCAGCTCATATGTCCTTTGCTCTGCCAGATTCGTCGGTCATCCCACCCATTCAAACAGATTTTTGAAGAGCAACTGGACGGACCAATCACAACCGTTTATCTCACATGGGGCGGGTTTAAAACGTCATGCTTGAACGCAGTTACAGAACGTAACCGTCATTCTCCGTCCAAAACAGACCAAGCTCCACCCTAACTTTCACGTGTCGCTCAGAGCAATGTTGATTTTGTTTTGCGCCGATTGGTTGTAGGTCTATTCAATCCCGTCTAGAGGCATTTTGGTTTGCTTCGTTGATAATGCCCCTTGAAAATTGAAAAAGAAGTGAGAGGTGCATTTGCTTATTAGTCTGGCTATGCCAGGCTAGAATGTTTGTCCAACATTTTAGAGATTTGTTTTGGTCGTTTCAATTTGAAGCGTGGAAATATTGAAAATATCCCTGACGGTCACCAGTTTTTACTGCCATTTGTTTACTCAAAGTACTTAGAAAGTACTGATTAATTTAATTTGTGTTGAAGGTGTACTCCAGTGATTTAGTGTTTCACTTTCATAGAGTTGGGGGATTCAGGAGAGGCATTTCTTTTTTTAAAGTTGTGAAAATTTATTTACCATTGATTGCCAAAATTTCCCGACTTTAGTCCTTTGTGTAGATCAAGCTCCGAAAACAATGGATAATGCAACTTGGTGGCATCTCTCTCCCCGGCATGCCCAGGTCTTTCAAACTCTACAACCCCAGTCCATTTATAGCAACGCGGATTTTGGTGCCTGTGCTTCTCTCTGATGCTCCGAAACAGAGACATAACCATACTATATGTTTTCAAAATGGAACCCTAACGCCTTTGTGTATGCTGTCTAAACTTAGTTATCTGTCAGTGGATTTCTTTGGGAGAATGCTCATACCTCATATTTTTTAATACTTTTTTCAGTCAGAAGCGTTTGACCAAGTGTTCAACACTGCTTTTGAAAGTGCCTGAGAACAATCATTGTATTAGATCTGCACCCTCATGATGGATGAAGTCATGACCAGGCTGAGGCTACATCTACACTACTACGTTCTCATTTTTAAACGGTGTTTTGAAACAAAAATGATCTCCATACTAGGGCTGCAACTAACGATTATTTTAATAATCGATTAATCTGTCGATTATTTTTTCGATTAATCGATGAATCGGATAACAAAAAGCATTAATTTACATCAACTCAATACATACTTGTTGTTTTAGTTAATAGTTGTGTAAAGGTAAGTAACCCAAATATCAGATACAGACAAGACAGACAGACAGACACACACACACTTATTCATTAAATTATTACCATCATTGTAGTAAGTGCAAGTTAAGTTCATTTATACACCACACACTAATATATTTGTCAACAATAACTGATATGGGACAAAGCACATAATATATACATGACAACAGATTGAAAAATAAATGGGCCAAAAAAGGCGAGTGAATAAAACTGTCTTTAGTCTTGCAAACTATACCACCCCTGCTTTATTACTGTTATTACCGAGCTAACGCTAGCTTGTCATGCTAGTCGGCTGGATAACGAGTAAACAGCAGCACCAGAAGAGCTACTGGAGGGACGGTACGTTCCTCACTTCAGATCGGAACAGAAGTAGGATAGTGTAGTGACTTTACCCTGCTGTTGAACTCCCTTCCTCCTCATCAAGGACTCCAACATGTTTACGTTTTAGGTGCTGACTCATCACCGTGGTGCGCCCGTGCCATGCCGTGTCGCTTTTGCTTATCTTGCAATTAACACGTTTCTGATTTATTTAGTGTGAAATGCTGCCACACCTTGGATGACTTAGGTCGTACTGATTTCTCTGCCTCCGCCGTGTGTTTCAGAACAACGTTACGGGTCTCTCCGGTCTCTCTCCATATTTCCTCTACCCCCGCTCTGCTCTTTTTTTCTCTTTCTTTCGCTCCGCGCTGCTCCTCTCTGCTCCGCTCCGCGCTCAACTCAATTTTTTTTTATCTCCGCGACTAGGTTGCCTAATAGTTGCGCGACACAACGAATCGATAATTAAATTCGTTGCCAACTTTTTTAGTAATAGAATTTTATCGAATTTTATCGATTTTATCGATTCGTTGTTGCAGCCCTACTCCATACACACAAGTGTTTTAGCTCTGTAGTAGAACTAATCTCCATCCATACAACCTGTCTGAAAACGCATATCTCATGACCATTTGCATACACTGGTCAGTTCAAAATGTCTCCGTTTTGGGGTCTAGAAAACGCTGTTAGTAGTGTGAGAACACAAGATGTAAACGCAAAAGGTATTTGTTTTTAAACCAAAACGTAGTAGTGTAGATGTAGCCTGAACCTGGCTCTGCATATGAAGCTTTTCAAGAGTCTTAGTAATAATCTTCAGTAAATCAGTTTTGTTTCTGTGAAGCTTTTGTGTGGAGATACAGAGGCTCTGTAGATCTGTCTGTGCCTTGTGGATTTTTAAGGGACAGCACTGTCCATACAGGACATTTTAAAGCCATTGCCATTAACACTGCACTATTACTAGCCTCAACCAAGGAATGTCTAATCCCTTATAGAAAACAAGACTTACCCAGAATGAAAGTTAACACAGTAAACCTCAAGAAAACTCAATGTGAAATAAATGTAGAGGAGTCAAAATCAATCCAATAATACCTGATGACTTGAGTGTATAGGGGATAGCTTTCTAACTCTCATGATACTTTGCCTCTTAATAAATAAAAGCTGAAACACGAACGTATTAACTCAACAAAAGCGAAAAGCACTTTGTTGTTCACACCAACAGTTATTTGATGTTTATGCTAATGCAGTACTTCTGCTTGTCTTTGAAGCAACTTACTGTATGTTTGTCTTTGGTGTGATTCACTTTTCTAGCTTGCTGCTGCCGTGTGTTTGCTGGCTCCTGTGCAGCCTGTGGCCTGTTTGGGAACTTTGTATTTACTTCCACATTGTGCCACTTTTTTCTGGTTTGATGTTGGGATTGGGGACTTGAAAATAAAAAAAAGTTTTTTTAAATCATTCCCCACTCTGGTTTTATTGTTATTGATTTCTATTTGTCCTCTGTTCCACTTTATTGTCTCTTCAGAGTCCAATATGACATTAATAACATATGTTTTGCTACATAACACAGCTGGCCACTACTTTGTGCATATACTGTATATACTGTATTTTGCACCTGTGTGAGAAGAAGTCATCTGCAGTGGTGGAACTTTTTACATTTATTCATTAAATTAAAGTTTTATTAATATTCATAAATATTATTTCAAGCTAATGCAACTTGGCTTCTGACCACCCACACAGGTGATTTCAGTTTTTCTGGCTGATTAGACCTCTGCTCAGGTTGAAGTGGACCGGAGCTTTGATGGGAATATATTGGGTCACAAATCTTCATCCACCAATAAGAATGATGAAGGTGCAATTAACTGAAACACCTGTGTGGGTGTTCAGAGCCTTTAAGTCTGTTTAATTGAAATAATGAGTTGAATGAATGTGGAGCTGAGAGTTCACTCAACTCATAAAATTAAGTTTCTAAACAAACATGATCTGCATCAGCATGCATTGTTTCAGAGTTAAAAATCTCCAGAGACCCTTCTTTTTTGTTGTTTGAGGGGTGTGTGTGTGTGTGTGTGTGTGTGTGTGTGTGTGTGTGTGTGTGTGTGTGTGTGTGTGTGTGTGTGTGTCTTTAGCACGTTTTTTTTATAAAAATGAAAACCGTGTTTACCATGATGAAGGTTATTGAATTTTATAGCTTATGTTATTGGGAGCAGGCTGCCATGTTCTCTGGTACGAAGTGGTGCCAACAGCATTCACAACTGGAAGTTTTTTGTGTCAAATGTAGAAAAATGTAAATGGTAAACACATCTGGCTGCAGTCTTTGTCAGTTGGTGATTCAACTTAATATCTTCAGTTTATTCTTTCAATGTAAGTTAACTAAACTCAACTGGTTTTACAATGTTACAACTCATGAGTGAACTACGTATTCAACTGAAGTTCAGTTAATTCACATTTTTAAGGCAGCAGGGAAAGTAAAGTTGTTAAGTTGTACAGCTTTAAAGCAACATTATGTAACTATTTTCACCTTTATAATAACTGCTTCAAAATTATTTTTATGGTGCCTCTGTCATATGTAATAATATGTAGTCTGCATAACCAGTACGTTAAAACTTTTTTAGCTTGTAATACTCCTGTACTTTGAGTTCATTAAGATTTTTAACTTGCAATGCAGTAATTTGACTGTGTGTGTTCTGTGTGCTTTACGAGCAGAGTCATAGCTACCATGGAGGACTCTGTGGTGATGTTCTCAGTATCTTTTCTGGAAATGTTTAGTGCACAGAACATCACGTTAGCATATTAGTAATTATTTATTAAGGTTCTGCCAACCTGAGTCTACAGTTATGAATTGTTTATAAATGGATTTTGGTTCGGATGCTCTTTACCACAAAGTGGTAAAGTGTTTCTCATTAAAGGATATAAGCATTAGTAAATATTTCTTAGCCATTAATTAGCTATTAGTTACAATTTTTATACAAACCTTTATAAAGGTTGACTTATTAGAATTTTGCAAAAAACAACTTCTTGAAATATCCACTTGATATGTACCTCATACTACTCATATTACCTTCAGATTAAATTTGGAATATACATTTTACACAAAGACTGGATTTTATCCCCCAACACTGATACAATGCGAGGAAGGATCGGGACCTCGTATTGGTCTATATGAGCAATTACAATAAGCAATACCTGTTTCAATGATCATATTGACACTGCAAATGTTTTGGGACAGAATTGAAGGGTTTTGAACCTATCCTTAACCACACAGGTTGCAGCCTAGGGACCCAGATTGGCTATTTACTTTAGTCTATTTTTTTTTTAAGATTATTTTTTGGGGCTTTTCTGCCTTTAATTGATAGGACAGCTAGGTGAGAAAGGGGGAAGACACCCAGGAAATCGTCTCAGGTCGGACTCGAACCCTGGACTTCTGCATCGAGGCATAAGCCTCTCAGTATATGTGCGCCTCCTCTACCCACTGAACCAACCCGGCCACTACTTTAGGCTATTTCAACTTGGTGGATGGAGTGTCCCATATCTGAGGATGCTATGAGGTAATGGTCTCAGTCAGTGTGTCTGTTCCATCAACAGCAGCACATGGGAGTCCCATTCAGTTGAACAGTGTATTGGAAAAGTAAACCATGATCTGATTTCAAATAGTGGGAGCAGCGTGTGTTACTTTCACATCATGTCGGCCCACATATCTCCTGTGCGTCAGGTTAGTGAGCTGCAAACTTAATATAAAGGTCAACGTGTTACCATTTGTCCTGGCTGTGTTTTGAACTTTCAGCACTTTCAGCAGTGAGCAATGATCCACCAAGTTACATGGTTTACACCTTGAGCTTTTTAATGACATGATCACATGACATCAAGCAAGCATCTGAAATCTGACCGCTTCTGTAAACATCATATGACTGATTGATCCCGTGGTTTTATGGGAACTGCATCCTCTGATTGGCTGTGCGTTATAATCGAGGCAGCAGCTCTCTCGCTCTGATTGGCCAGCAGCACTTCAGTAAACCATCAGCTTCCTGGTTATCTGCAAATGGACAAATAAACTTGTTTTTAAACCTGTGCTACGGTGGGAAACTCTGGCTTCATTTGACTGGGGATCACCATGTCACCCAGAAGCGGCTGGAGCCCGGTTCTGCTCGTCGTGTTCTGTCTTTTTGTAACTGTCTGTTGTAAGTTTCCTACCCTAGACCACATCAAACCGAAAGCCAGCGACAAGGCGCAGGGGAGAGCAGTGGTCGAGCTGCTGAGACGCCTGCTCGGGACCAGATCTCCTGAGTTCCTAGTGTCAGTCAACAGGAGCCTTTCCAACGACAGCCTAGATGTGTGTGAGCTCAGGTCTTCTAAAAACAACAAGATAGTCGCTACGGGCAGCACCGGAGTGGCAGTGGCTACTGGCATTTACAACTATTTGAAATATTTCTGCAACTGCCATGTTTCCTGGTCTGGTGACCAGCTGGACCTGCCCCGTCCTCTGCCGAGGCTCACCGGCGTCCTGCGCATCAACACCCGGCACAGGTCAGTAAGCCACCGGTTGGAATACTGGCACACGCCTCAACGCTTTCACTTGGCATTGTTAGCAGCACTTTAATTCGGCGTACACCCAGTACACCAAGCAGACCTTATTTTATTGAAATTCTGCGGACATTTTCAACTTTTCACATTACTAGGCTAACGCTACTAGCTAAATTAGTAACGGTACTGCGTTCATGTCGACTTCACCAAAAGACCTCGTTAATTACTCTTTTAACGTCATAAGTCATATTCTACAAGAGTAGCCTAAAGGCAATTTTAACAATAAATGTATTATTAGGGGTGAAAAGTAAGGAATGTACTTTTAGTAGTTACAATTTTGAGGTAGGCTAAGGTTACTTGAGTATTTTTGTCTTAGTTACTAGTTACTTTTCAGGTCACACAAAACCCATAATTATGCTATAGATGAAACTATCCAACAGAATGCAAAGAAGTTAAAAAAGAGCTGCATTTTGACCAGATATAACATTAAAATGCTTTTTATAGGCTGGAGTGATTTAATGATATAACAAGCGTAGATAGATGGATGGATACATAATTTGTTTATTCCCAGGGGGAAATTTTCAAAGTAAAGGATCTCAAAAATTATTTTTGTTTTTTTCATATGGAAGTGTTGTTCCCTTTTGGAAGAGAGAGAGTATTGAGCTTTTAAAACATCAGCTATGAGCTGACTCATATAACAGACTCTATATGTTCCTCTAAATTCCAACCTCCCATAAAACAAATGAAAGAACAATGCACTTTATGTCATATACTTTATTAAAAAGTATTCCCCTCATGGTCCCATATGTTTTATGTAATCAAAGGCAGACAAAGAGTGGTGTGGCTTAGGGCTGCACAATATATCAGTTTTTTTTATAATCGTCATCACGATATCAACTGGTGCAATAAATGCACTAGGAGATTTTTTGTGTTAGTGGAAAGAACATTTCAGCAGAAAACTGCACATTAAAATTTAACTGTCATTCTTTTTTTTAGTGGCGCCGTTTATATTTAATTCAATGTTCACTTTTTTCAATAAAAGAAAGTTGGAAATGATTTCATTTTGAATTCAATAAGCAACTTGTTGTTTTTTAGCAGAATACTGAAAGCAGCAGAAATGTGTACACTCCAATATCTTTTTATTTATCGCAAGTAATATCGTTATCGCGAAATTCAACAACGCTATAGCATATTGCATATTTTCCTCCTATCGTGCAGGCCTAGTGTGGATTGCATTTGTAAAAAGTCCTCCGTTTGAATGGCCTGTGTGTATACTTTGATTGCAAATGTTGCTGACATCAGCAAAAGACCTTTGAAAATGTTGTTTTCCCACCAAATCCACTTCACACTGCTGTACATCATGTGTGTCAACTCCCCTCAGTGGCAGCCACAAGACTTTACCAGATAGAGGAGCCATTCCTGTCAAATGACCAGTTGCCATGAGAGTCATAGAAATGCTGCGATAGCTCTTTTTAAATCAGCAGCTAAGAACATCTAGCTTCCCAGCACATAAGACACATGACAACTTCTGATATCAAACTTTACAAAAGAGGATGCCGTGATATGTCTGTGTTTGAATGCTACGGTGGCAGTATTTGGACGCAGTGTAACCCCAGCCCCCACCACTCACAACACACACATCAAAACCCATGGGTGCGTGACAAATGGACCGTTGTCACACATTATTTTTCATTGTTTACTGTGAGCACTATGGACACTTGTACTGTGGCCGGGCCCTTTTTAAAGGACCCTTCCTTTCAATTATCTGTTGTTAGACCCGCATCAGCTCATCCCAGTTATGTTATGTGCACAGTAGTTAGATTGAAAAAGCCATGGCAAGCATCATGGCACACTTTAGTTTTCCCATGACTATATCTTGGTGGCAAAGAGCAACTCTTAGCAGGAAGGAAGCGGGCGTCATTTACCAGCTGTAGAAAACTAAGTCTTAAATTACACTGCTTTAAAAAACAACAGTGCCTATGTGATTTTTAACTGGCTATTTGTTATTTTAGCAATGCAATATGACAACTACTTATAGAAAATGACAGGGAAATATCTGTTTTTTCAGTACTTTTTACCACTACAGTGGAGTCATCATGCTAGTATTGTAAATGGGTGTAGAAATTGCAAATACTTTGGCAGGGGGAATCCTGCCAAGTGAAACCACATAGACAGTGGGGCAGGAGCATTCAGGCACTTTATTCTAGGAGTGCATATTGGTAATTTGCTTAGGCCTTTTATACTGTCGAGGATAATGGTAGGAAAGAGCAAGCCAGTGATGTCTGTGCTCTGAGGGAAAGTACCATTACACAGCAGACTGGTCTCAGGTGTGTCACAGAGGTCACAGTTTGGTATTCTGTCTAGCAAAAGCTTGCTGCTCATACAGATGTAATGAGACCAAGAATCCAGCTGAAGCAGTAATCTTTCAAAAAGCCACGAGGTCTTTTAACAATAGTTAACCATGGTTTGAATGGATCTTAAAAAACTAGGGGCTGCAACTAGGGATGATTTTTACTGTTGATTAATCTGTTGATTAATTAGTTAGATTGGTCTTTTAAAATGTCACCAGCAATTTAGATGCTTTTTCTCTGTGACTCTGGGGCTGGGGGTCCGGGGTTCGAGTCCGACCTGGGACGGTTTCCTGCATGTCTTCCCCCTCTCTCTCCCCCTTTCATTGCGTTCCTATCATTACAGGTGGAAATGCCCCAAAAAAAAAATCCTGTATATGGGCTAGGTGCTACAGCAGGGGTGTCAAACTCAAATTTCACAAAGGGCCACATTGGAAAATTAGTTTATTGACATGATTTTATTTAATTGGAAAAAGTAAAATATATTTGACTGTATTATTGCACTTCTCATATAGCCATTTCACTTACAATTTGTCCACATAACACCCTTAAAAAAAGTCAGCAAAAAAGTTCCCTAGTCATCATAGAATTTAGCAAAACAATGCATTCTGATTTCATTTTCTAAAGCAGGCTACCACACAGCCGTCTTACAACAACCTAAATTTGGCCCGCAGACCTAGAGTGTGCTACAGTGACAAAATATATAGAATACCATTTTGCTCTTGCGTGGTATATTTGACTTTGCAGTCTGTAATTCAAGCAGCTATGAAGTCTTGCCTAATGCTAACAAAGCATGCTTTTTTGTCATTTTGATTCTCTGTTGATTTATAGCTTGATTTCTTTTATTTTGATTTTAGGATTATTATTTATTCTTTGCGTATCTGCATTTTATCTAATTTGAACATTTCATTTTTAAGACTCATCACTTTTATGATAAACTATGTATTTGTCTGTTTGTAACTAGGTTCCGGTATTACCAGAACGTCTGCACTTTTAGCTATTCCTCTGTGTGGTGGGACTGGCCAAGGTGGGAGAGAGAGATCGACTGGATGGCACTCAATGGAATCAATCTGCCGCTGGCTTTCACAGGACAAGAAGCCCTGTTGCAAGAGGTAAGAGCAACCTGTTAAGTGTGATTTATGGTTGTGTGGAGGCTCCACGCAGAGCTTTCGCTGTAGCCTACGTAAGTGGCCTGAAGTTTATACTTGTGCACTGGTGTGTGCGTCGAGCCGGCAGGTGTTTGCGCGGGGGGAGTGTGTGGTAGAGCGAGGGAGAGAGAGACAGTGATGGTGATTATCTTCGGAGTGAGTACCGTCTCTAGAGTCCTAGTGAGAGAACCAAAGTGTCTCCCCTGTTCTTTCTGAACACGGTGGGAAATCTGGAGCAGGAGAAGTTAACTATCTCATTGATTTCATGTTGTTGGTGGAGAAGGAGAACCAGGAAATGAGTCGGGGGAGGGGGGGATGCAACGCTACCAAGCCATGGGCCGAACCACGCCGCGATGTCTTGTTAGATTTTTGGAGAGGTGCACGGCTACGGCATAGGGTCCAGCGTAGGATTGTGTCTTCATGTACCTACGTATGGAGCCTCGCCTTAGATTTTATGCAGAAGTATAAATCACGCTTCAGGCTGAAAGTAATGATATTCCTTACAAAATGGACATTTAACCACTGGGACGCTGGTAAAAGCAGCTCTTAGTATCAGTGTACTGTACCATTATTGGCTCCTCTTAAGCCTGATTTCTGGAACAGATGTAACCGCAAACATTATTCTCAGAGCAACAAGTGAAATAAGATCAAATGCAGGGCTTTCTTTACCATTATAAGGCTTAAGTGCAGCACCGACGACGTTTTGGGCACCCGCTAAGCTGAATGAATGTAAAATCAATGTGAGACCCCGTTTCCTGGTTAGCTCTCCACCAATCAGATGGGTCAGACTGCCAGCAGTCCCTGTCCTGACGATTATACAAGTCAAATCAGCCAAAATGAAGGCCGACGGCCCCTCGGACGGACGACGGCACAGAACACACCGAACAGACTCGAGTCACCGACCTCGCCAGGCTGTCAGACGGCCGATTATCAGCTCGGTGGGTCTCGGGCTTAAGTCTTCCACAAACCTAGGGAAAACACTGGAAGGGGAAAAGGGATTCTGAGAGAAAGGAGATTCAAGAAGACGAGCAGGAATAATCTCTAAGAAGCAGATCCATGATACATACCTTGATTGATATGTGCAGCACCATGTGAACATCACATTAACTTGTTGTGTACCTGTTTCTAGGTCTACCGAGCTCTTGGGTTAAATCAGTTGGAGATTGAAGAGTTCTTCTCTGGCCCGGCGTTTCTCGCCTGGAACCGAATGGGAAACGTTTTCAAGTTTGGTGGGCCTCTGCCACAGTCCTGGCATGTGAACCAGCTCTACCTCCAAGTACTCACACCTCCATGCTTGGCAACACAGTTGGAAGCCACTATGTGTAGAATCATGACACGTTTGACTTTGGCACCACCGAGTGGTAGTATCAAACACTGAGACTGAAAACCAACGGGCTGAAAGCAGCAGCTTTCACCTGGCCTGTCTTATTATTCAATAAACAAAAACTTTGGCCATCAGAAAAATTTTAAGATTTATTTCATCACATCATATTTTACACATAGTGGCTTCAGTTTAGGTTTTAGAGGTCTTAAAAAAAGAAGACCTTTTTAAAAGCTATCCATTTTTGTGGATGAAATTGTCTGTATATTTAAAATGTTGGCTGATGAATATCCGCTTACCAGCTGCCCTGGAATGCACCCTCTCACGTGACATTTGCTCTTTTTTTGCAGTTTAAAATCTTAGAGCGAATGAGATCCTTTGGCATGACTCCTGTGCTGCCAGCCTTCTCCGGGAACATTCCCAAGGGAATCCTCAGGTGACTCATGCTAGATCTAAATCTAAATCTGACACACCTTATCTCTAAGCTAAAAGTACTGACGGTGCTGGTTCTAAGGTTTATAAGGATGATGAATTGATATCTTATATGAATGAAGGTTCAACAAGAGAATGTGACTCCTGAAATTAGCATAATGTATTCTGCTTGCACCTAGAGAAGATTTCCACTTCTTCCCTCACAAAGGATCTTTGACTGAGTACTTAACTTAAACCAGACAACAGAGAAATGCAATGTCGTCCAATTATCAACTTACTCACTGAATTAATGTTAAAGGTCCCATGGCATGAAAATGTCACTTTATGAGGTTTTTTTAACATTAATATGAGTTCCCCCAGCCTGCCTATGGTCCCCCAGTGGCTAGAAATGGTGATAGGTGTAAACCGAGCCCTGGGTATCCTGCTCTGCCTTTGAGAAAATGAAAGCTCAGATGGGCCAATCAGGAATCTTCTCCTTATGAGGTCATAAGGAGCAAGGTTACCTCCCCTTTCTCTGCTTTGCCTGCCCAGAGAATTTGGCCCACCCATGAGAGAGAGAGAGACATCATGGCTTTCAAACAAGAAAAGTGGCAGTTGGTCAAGGCCACATTGTCGATTGAGGTCGAGTGCATCATATTTTATAAACTTATCACGTTATGTATGTAATTAAACGATGGATTGGAAAGTTTGTAAGTACACCAGGAGTTTATGTAGTTTATTATAATAATAGTACCTTTTTAAATTGATAAAATATGCTGATGACATGGCATTAGTTGGCCTCTTACAAAAAACTGATCCCCTTGGTGAGGCCTCTTATCGAGCACACATAAAGCATGGTGCAATGATAGCGAGCTAGAGATCAATGTGGCAAAGACAAACGAGTTACTCTTTTGCAAAAAAACAGATGTAACAATAGAGCCAGTTTTATTACATGGCCTAGTAGTTGAAACTGTGGGAACTTTTAAGTACCTAGGTATGGTTCTTGACAACTATCTGAGTTTTTCAGATAATACAGACTATATTTTAAGTCTCCTTAGAAGACAGAGCTGTCTGCGTGTCAGTGCTCAGATTACTGAGCTAGTATACATCACACACATTGAAATTATTTTAACTTTTCATCTCTCTGCTTGGTTTGGCCATTTAAGCTGCAAACGCAAGAACAAGCTAAATAGAATTGTGTCAATGGCTAGCAGAATAGTGGGAAAACCCCAAAAACATCTGACCCAAATAATACACTGATAGAATGAGGAAGAAAGCTAGGAAAATCAATGCAGATCGTACACACCCTCTTTCGAGCCAGTTTGAGCTCCTGAAGTCTGGGAGGCGCTTCAGAGTGCCTCTGGCAAAAAGTGTTTTTAAAAAATCCTTTATTCCAAATGCCTATTTAAGCATATTTGTTTTGTTTTCATCTTGATATCTTTTTTTATACTCAACTTACCATGTCTGATATGTTGTCTGTATGTTTATTTCTTGTATGTCTGGTGAGCCAAAGGAAAATTTCCACCCTGGTGGACAATAAAGATTTATTCTATTCTTCTGTTCTATTCTATGTAAATAACACTTTCCTGCTGGCTTCTGCTCTCTGCTGCTACCTGCAGTTAGACGAGTGCTTAGGGACTGTCTACAAATTACAACACCGAAAAGAGATGCAACAAAAATATTTATTAATTTAATGATTAAATAAGGTAATGTCTCCAAACGTACCTCAATTATAACTTGTCTCCTGCTAGTTATACTACAGCACTTACTTTAAAATTAATTAATAAATAAATATTTTTGTTGTATCTCTTTTCGGTGTTGTAATTTGTAAACAGCCCTAAGCACTCGTCTAACTGCAGGTAGCAGCAACAGCAGAGAGCAGAAGCCAGCAGGCAAGTGTTATTTACATAAACTTCTGGTGTACTTACAAACTTTCCAATCCATCATTTTACGATTACATAACCTATTTGTACTACTGTAGACGTTTGGTATCATTTCGGGCATTATTAGTGGGGTAATGTACAAGATACAATCTTGGATCCATTAGCGCCTGCACTAAGCTATTCAGCTGATAACGCTACTCTACGCTAACTCTCCCAATGTTCGACCCAGGTGAAAAAAAGCTTCTGGGGGGGGGTGTTTGGCTTGAGGTCATGGTGCAAAGGACCCTAGGGTGAAATTACTCCGAACCATCACTTTAAGTAAATGTACTGTCCTTCGTCCGTCTTCACTCAGGTAGTTCCATAGGTTTTCATTGGTTTAAAAAAGCATTTAATTTGAATGTAATAATGTATAGAATATTAAAATAATATCAGTGTCCAGCAATTATCTTATTCTTTTGGTGCTTGGGATTTTTCTTTGCCGCCAAAACTTTCTCTATGCAGGAAAAACTCTGGCTAAGTACAGTAAAGTGAATATTTCAGTCAAAACCATTTGGAATTCACTTTTTGAATCACGTGTTTTCATTTATTTTTTAAAATTGTATTTCAGGTTGTATCCGGAAGCCAATGTAACCAGATTGGGGCCTTGGTCTCATTTCAACTGCAGCTTCTCATGCTCCTATATCTTAGACCCTCGTGACCCACTTTTCCTCCAGATCGGTTCCCTCTATCTGTCCCAGGTGGTGAAGCAGTTTGGTACAGATCACATCTACAACACTGACACCTTCAATGAGATGACTCCCCCCTCCTCTGACCCCACCTACCTGTCTGCAGTCAGTCGTTCTGTCTTTGCCTCAATGACCGCAGGTGAGTGTCTGGGTGACTAATATCCTGTACACATTGCGAGTTTTAAATCTGTGCCTGTCAGAATGCTGATATTATGGGTAAAAATAACAATAATTTCCTTTTTGTTATTGTTGTTATTGTGTAATTGTCCTACACAGACAGCCCCCGTCGAAGCACGGAGAACTGTCCCTTTCTTGTCCCTTATCCAAATCAATTTTTTTTTTCTCCCCAGTTGATCCTCAGGCAATTTGGCTGATGCAAGGCTGGCTGTTCTTCAGTGACGCAGCGTTCTGGAAGCCAGCCCAGATTCAGGCCCTACTACACGGAGTGCCCCTCGGAAGGATGATCGTGCTGGACCTGTTTGCAGAGACCGAGCCAATTTTCTCCTACACGGACTCTTTCTATGGACAGCCCTTCATCTGGTGCATGCTGCAGAACTTTGGGGGCAACAGTGGATTCTTTGGCACAGTGGAGAGCATCAATTCAGGGCCCTTCAAAGCCTTACATTTCCCGAACTCCACCCTGGTGGGCATCGGCATGACACCTGAGGGCATTGAGCAGAATCCTGTGACGTACGAGTTGATGAGCGAGCTGGCTTGGCGCAAGGAGCCGGTCAACTTGTCAAAGTGGGCGTCGCTATATGCAGTACGCCGCTACGGCAGCACACAAGAGAACCTGACCGCTGCATGGAGGCTCCTGTTTGCCAGCGTCTACAACTGCACAGTGCCACATTACCGAAACCACAACCATAGCCCACTGGTGCGCCGGCCTTCCTTTAGCATGAATACTAACCTTTGGTATGACCCGGCTGACTTGTACAAAGCCTGGAAACTGATTATTGAGGCAGCTCCATCTCTCATGTCCAAGGAGACTTTCCGGTACGATCTTGTGGATGTGACTCGGCAGGTCCTACAAGTCCTGACAACTATCTTTTACCAGGATATCGCAGATGCCTTCCAGCACCAAAAGCTGCCGGAGCTGCTGACCGCCGGTGGGGTGCTGGTCTATGATCTCTTGCCTGAACTCAATCGTTTGCTCAGTAGTGACCGCAACTTCCTGTTGGGGACGTGGCTGGAGCGGGCCCGGTCTTTAGCCCTAGATGAGAAGGAGGCACAGCTCTACGACATGAACGCCAGAAACCAGCTCACTCTATGGGGTCCCAGTGGTGAGATCCTGGACTACGCCAGCAAAGAGTGGGGAGGCCTTATGGAGGACTACTATGCCCAGCGATGGGGCCTTTTTGTTCATACTCTGGTAGAGTGCCTGGACAGCGGTCGACCATTCAAGCAGGACGCCTTCAACCAGGCAGTTTTCCAGGTAGAAAAGGGATTCATTTACAACGGCCGAAGGTACCCGACCAAGCCTCAGGGAGACGCGTACGAGATTGCCCACAGAATCTTCCTCAAGTACTACCCACAGGCCTTGAAGAGACTATAGTGAGCAGAGACTACATTTTGAAAAAACTTGTCTCAAGTCGCAGCAAGAAGAATGTCTTCCTCCACCTCCAATTTCCATGGCTATCCCAAAACATTTAGTCGTAGAAAATCTAACCGCCTGAATCTACAGGACCAATCTGTTTGCACATGTAGTCAAATCAGTGCTGTATAGTTGTGCATGTGGCAGGGGGAAAAGAGTTTTCACACATCACTTGAGTTTTCATGAGATGTTTTTGATTCCACTGCTCTTAAAGAACTAGTTCAACATTTTTGGAAATACACATATTCACTTTCCCAGAGTAAAATGATAAGATGGATTTATATCCCATGCCTGTGTGTTATGTATGGAGCTGGAATCAGGATGTGGTTAGCCTAGCTTAGCATAAAGACTGGAAGCAAGGGGAAATGGAATAGCCTGGCTCTGTCCAAAGTACAAAACAAGACTAAAGTGGTGTTATTTACACGGTGTATATTGTTTGATTACGTGTTGGAACTATTTCTTAACGAACAACTGTGTATCCATCCGCCCCACGCCGCTGTGCTGCATCTCTTACTATAGCCGGGGTTCAGTGGACTCAGGTTCTGGTCTCTGTGCAGACACCACGGTGCTGTCCAGTTATCTGCCTCGATCTTGAAAACAATGACGATGACGACAGAGGACACGGTGACAACTCACTCCTTCTCCAGATTTATTTAATTTTCACAAATAAATTTATATACAAGGAGTTTGTAGGTAGGTAATTAGGTTGAAAACCTTTTTAAATGGAAACAAAGAGAAAACACACACAGTTAGCTCATTGCTGAAAAGTAATGTCATTAGCATCTAAATAAACAATCGGAAGCAAACTTAGTCTTTGAATAATTTACAAAGTAATTAAACACCTCAATATAAATCAATATTTTACCGCACCATATTCAACCTGAGCACACAAACAAGTTTCAACAAAATGAATCCGGTTAAGCAACCACATTGCTACAAACGTCTTAAGACAGCTACAACTTCATAAGACATGAAAAACAAAGCGTACGGCTCAGAAACAAAATGTGCTTTTTACTTTCTCTCTTAAATTAATCCTTTGGTTTCAGAATCCCCAGAATATAAACAAAAATGCTCACTTACCAACACTCTGAAGTCTCCTGCACACTCATGCACCCTTGCATTTGTCTACTTCTCTCTCTTGCTGCACGGCTGTCGGCACTAACCGCGCTCATGAAGCCAGCGTCTTTTGTCACCTGGATGGAAGCTACCCGTCAACTTTCAACCGCGCTCCTCCTCCTCCTTGACCTACCTCGGCACAAGACCGCTTGGGAAGGGTCTCGCATGTGCATCTCTCACGATGCCTTTTCTGTCAGCATTGACACTGACCACTCTGGCCAACTTGTACTGACCTCTCGGGGCATTTTGGTCGGTCAGCCAGCCAGACTACATCTCCCACAGCCACATTTCACTGCCTGGTATGCCACTTGCTCCTCATGAACAGGTTGGGACCAGCCAACTAGCTCCACTTTGTCCAGAATTTGCTGACCTTTGCCTGAATACTTTGGAGTCACTTGTAAGGGTAGCCTTCAAAGTGGAAGTCCCCTGGGTCCCCTGGGTCCCCACTCGCACTGGCTCTTCCCAATAAAAGAGAGTTGGGGCTAATGTACTCCACACAGTCTTCCTGGCTTTGAGTCCAAGCATCGATTGGTCTCTCATTTGCCAACAAGGCTGTTGTTCACAAAAAAAAAGATCCAGCATTAAACATTAAAATGCTTTTTTCAGTTCATGTACAGGTAAACAAAGTGTTAATTAAAAAGCTTTAGAGGTGTTGGCAGGGTAGATGTATTTTGTAATACTTTGGACAGTCAGACTAGCTGTTCCCTCTGCTTCCGGTCTTTATGCTAAGCTAGGCTAACCACGTCATGACTCTACTCTCACGGGATTAGTACCATCTGGGGACCCCCACACACACCTGAGTTTTGTGTGGCGCATTCGCACGGGATTAGCGAGGCCTGCTTTTACTTTATTTTCCTGACCTGTACCCAGAGGGTTGGGGGTCGGGGTTCCATATCTTTTTTGGCCAGGCCCGGTCGGGGTTACTAGAGGTGCATACCTTATCAGGATTAAGATCACAGACAACCTCCGTAATTATTACAAATGACTAGAGGTCACCAGGTAATACTGGTCCTGTGTGAATAGGGCTTTATTCTGTGGTTAATACACAGACATGAGATTGATATCCAGCGGAACACCTCCCTCGCATAAAGAAAGCACAAAACAACATGTTTGACTAGTCCTTTAAATCCGAGGCACTACACTGTAACTGCAGGTGGACGTTGAAATGTTTGACCTGCAGGAAACCTTTAGCAATTAATGAGATGGCATTTTCAGACACTGACACTATTCATGCCGATCAGTTTGAAGTCAATCTGAATATTATGCCTTATTCTGAGCTAATTGACTGTCAGGCTGTGTGCTTCATAGCCATTGCACTAATTAGCATCAGGACAAGTGGTCTTGCATCGTTACCAAACAATGTGGATGGCTCTGATCTTGCATAACAAGTTCCTACTTAATTTACAATTTCATGCTTATATGGTCCGTGTGAGTGGACCGTTAAGCAGTGAGTTTCTGTACAGGTTTATCAACAGAGGGATTTCTTGAATGCTGAGTAATTGCTATGACAAATTGGCTCATGGTGCACCGTAGCAGATCACTTCATGTCTTCTTCCAAGTATTTTTCCTTTTTACAGAATATATTTTTATTTTTATATGAAAATTATAGTTGTTAAACTAAGACATTTCACATGTACAACAATCACTTTCTGGAAACAAATTGTCTATTTTTATGAGTCACATTTAGTTTTGAGATTTTTCTTTTTGATAAATTGTACTTTTAGTTAAGGATAATCAAAATATGTTGAGAGAATAATGATTTATTTTTTTAGTATTTAGCAGTATTTTAGCAATCACTACATTAACACAGCTTACATTCATAATGTGCCAAGAAACACAACATTGTACAATATTAGTTTCTTTATTGTATAAATGCTATTTTTGTATTGTGATGAATTAAGCTGTTGTGATTCTTCAACTCAGGCATGTCATAAAAGTCTTAAGGCTATGTGACTAATAATACAATGATTTCATGCTCCACCTCTGTGTTGTATGTGGAGGATAGGGCTGAAGACTATCCCAGCATGCTTTGGGTGAGTGGTCTGTCACAGAGCTGACACTCAACCATTCAGACTCCTAGTTTAGAGATTCCCTGCATGTGTTTGGACTGTAGAAGGAAACTGGAGCACCTGGAAGAACTATTAGTAGTTTATTAGCAAAATGTATTTAAAGTACTCAAAAAATGGCCTCTGTGACAAATATATTAATATATTGTTAAATTGCTCATTCTGATGCATCAATGCAGATTTTACTATTGTAGCTGCTCGAGGTAGAGCTAGTTTAAACTACGCTATATACAGTAAGCTAGTTTAGTCTAAACAGTTCCCAAAATTGGGTCAGGCCCCTCCAAAGGGTCACCTGATAAATCTGAAGTCTGTGAGATGATAAATGGAAGAGGGAAAAAAAAGTTCAACAGATGTCAGTTTTAATTTTTCATACATTTCTCTAATCTTTGTTTTTTTTCTGTGAAATATTTGATACATACAGTTAATGAAATCAAACTGAGAGAAGTTCAGAGGGGAAATGTCTCTTCCCCCCCCCACCCCCCAGAAACGGAGAGAGAAAAAGTTAAGTTCCTTTATGAACTCCATGTGTTGGACTTAAGTTGGACATCTTTCTGTCAGCAGATGATACGAACGAGAGGACAGGGAACACAAAGTGATGACAGGTCAGCCAGGTAGAATACTGATGCTAGAATATTTAAGGCTCAGTATCACATGTAGACCACATATAAGTTTCATGTAAATCGGATGATGTTTGTCATATAAGGCTGATTTCCTGTGGCCAGGGGGGGGCGCTATGACCAAAAGTCAATTTTGGCCTGTAGGTGTCCTCAGGCCTGGACCCTTGTCCATCGTGAGAAATTTCGGGCAGATACGACAACATACACTCAAGTTACAACAACTTCTTTGTTCATCGCTAAACACTCAAAATGGCCGCTACGCCACGCCCACACCGTCTGACGAAAAGTTTTTCTTTTAATAACTTTTCATCGTTAAGGTGTTGGGATGGTACAGACCAAGTTTGAAGTCCATCGGATGAAATCTGTAGGAAGAGTTCGTTAAAGTATAGCACCTTGACTTTTAGGCCTACTTCCTGTTGCCACTAGGGGGCGCTATGACTTTAAGTAAATATCGGCCGTTATTTGTCCTCAGGGTTGGACTCTTATGAATCCTGAAAAGTTTCGAGGTAATCGGACAACGTACTCTCGAGTTACAACCACTTCCTTTTTCGGCGGCGAAACGCACAAAATGGCCGCCCCGCCACGGCCACGCCCTATGACGAAAAGTTGTTCTTTTAACAACTTTTCATCTTTAACATCTTAAGATGGCACAGACCGAGTTTGAAGTTGATCGCATGAAATCTCTAGGAGGATTTCGTTAAAGTACGACATGTGGAAATGTCCAAAATCGCACTAATTTCGAATATTTAATTCAAAATGGCGGACTTCCTGTTGGGTTTAGGGTATGGCTCTAATGAAGTTTTTTGTTACATATGTGTACCAAGTTTCGTGAGTCTACGTTAAACGCACTGCAGGGGCTCAATTTTCTTAACTTTCTAGGAGGCGCTAGCGAGCCGTTTTTGTGCGCCTATTCCCGAAACCCTTAAAATACGTAGATTTTCACCAGACTTGATGCGACCGCCAAGTTTGGTGAGTTTTTGAATATGTTAAGCCCCTCAAAAAGCCAATTCATTTGACGGGAAAAAGAATAGAAAGAAAGAAAGAATTAAAGCTGCGAGCAGCGATGGACGGGCCTTGCGCGTCTGTGCGCGTCAGGGTTACCGGCGGACGCCGCTCCTTGCGACCGTGCATTTGCGCGCCACTCGGACGCCGCAAACCGTCACCAATGAAAAGAGAACTCCCCGCCGAGTTCAACGATAGCTCACACAAGACTCTACGTCATACGGTTCATTAGCTGTGAAAGCGGGCGTGGCTAAACCATAGGGGGCGGGTCCAACCATCACCAATTAAAAATGAAGCCTCTGCTGAGATGAATGATACCTCACGCAAGACTCTACCTTAAATGGGTCAGCATGTATGAAAGGGGGCGTGGCTTGAACATAGGGGACGGGCCAAACCATCACCGATGAAGAAGGAAGTTTCTGCTGAGTTCAATGATACCTCACACAAGTGTTTACATCAATCTGGCCATTAGTAATAAAAGGGGGCGTGGCTTGAACATAAGGGGCGGGCCAAACCCTCACCAATCAAGAAGGAAGTCTCTGCTGAGTTCAATGATACCTCACACAAGGGTATACCTTAAACGGTTCAAATGTTATGAAAGGGGGCGTGGCTTATGCATAGGAGGCGGGCCAAACATCACCAATAAAAAAGGAACTCTCTGCTGAGTTCAATGACACCTCACACAAGACTCTACCTTAAACGGTTCAAATGTTATGAAAGGGAACGTGGCCTGAGTAAGTGGGCGTGGCCATATTATAGGGGGCGGCTCAGTATCACACGTAGACCACACATTCTGAGTTTCATGCAAATCGGATGATGTTTGTCATATAAGGCACATTTCATGTTGCCAGCGGGGGGCGCTATGACCAAAAGTCAATTGTGGCCTGTAGGTGTCCTCAGGCCTGGACCCTTGTCCATCGTGAGAAATTTCGGGCAGATACGACAACGTACACTCAAGTTACAACAACTTCTATGTTCATCGCTAAACACTCAAAATGGCCGCCACGCCACGCCCACACCGTCTGACGAAAAGTTTTTCTTTTAATAACTTTTCATCGTTAAGGTGTTGGGATGGTACAGACCAAGTTTGAAGTCCATCAGGGGGCGCTATGACTTTAAGTAAATATCGGCCTTTATTTGTCCTCAGGGTTGGACTCTTATGAATCCTGAAAAGTTTCGAGGTAATCGGACAACGTACGCTCAAGTTACACCCACTTCCTTTTTCGGCGGCGAAACGCACAAAATGGCCGCCCCGCCACGGCCACGCCCTATGACGAAAAGTTTTTCTTTTAACAACTTTTCATCTTTAACATCTTAAGATGGCACAGACTGAGTTTGAAGTTGATCGGATGAAATCTCTAGGAGGAGTTCGTTAAAGTACGACATGTGGAAATGGCCAAAATCGCACTAATTTCGAACTTTGAAATCAAAATGGCGGACTTCCTGTTGGGTTTAGGGTATGGCTCTAATGAAGTTTTTGACATGTACGTCTTGACATGTTACATATGTGTACCAAGTTTCGTGAGTCTACGTTAAACGCACTGGAGGGGCTCAATTTTCTTAACTTTGTAGGGGGCGCTAGCGAGCCATTTTTGTGCGCCTATTCCCGAAACCCTTAAAATACGTAAATGTTCACCAGACTTGATGCGACCGCCAAATTTGGTGAGTTTTTGAATATGTTAAGGCCCTCAAAAAGCCAATTCATTTGACGGGAAAAAGAAAGAATAATTCCTTCAGTTTCAATAGGGCCTTCGACGCTGTCGGCGCTCGGGCCCTAATAATTCCTTCAGTTTCAATAGGGCCTTCGCCGCTGTCGGCGCTCAGGCCCTAATAATTCCTTCAGTTTCAATAGGGCCTTCACCGCTGTCGGCGCTCGGGCCCTAATAATAATTCCTTCAGTTTCAATAGGGCCTTCGCCGCTGTTGGCGCTCGGGCCCTAATTAGAGCTGCGAGCAGCGATGGACGGGCCCTCGCGCCTCGGTGCGCGTCGGGGTTACCGGCGGACGCCGCTCCTTGCGACCGTGCATTCGCGCGGCACTCAGACGCCGCAAATCGTCACCAATGAAAAGGGACCTCCCCGCCGAGTTCAACGATAGCTCACACAAGACTCTACGTCATACGGTTCATTAGGTGTGTTAAGGCCCTCAAAAAGCCAATTCATTTGACGGAAGAAAGAAAGAAAGAAAGAATAGAAAGAAAGAAAGATTAATTCCTTCAGTTTCAATAGGGCCTTCGCCGCTGTCGGCGCTCGGGCCCTAATAATAGAAAGATTAATTCCTTCAGTTTCAATAGGGCCTTTGCCGCTGTCGGCGCTCGGGCCCTAAATATACGCATGTTTAGGGCCCGAGCGCCGACAGCGGCGAAGGCCCTATTGAAACTGAAGGAATTATTATTAGGGGTCCAAGCCCGAGTCTGCAAGAACTGGCGGTAGCAAAGCTACGCCGTTCGCACAGCAGGGCTGTGGAACCCTATTGTTTTTCTAAGGATTATTTTTATTATTCCGATTCTTCTTCTTCTTCTTCTTCTTCTTCTTCTTCTTCTTCTTCTTCTTCTTCTTCTTCTTCTTCTCCGCCTAAAACTCCGACTGCAGCCTAAGCCCGAGTCTGCAAGAACTGGCGGTAGCAAAGCTACGCCGTTCGCACAGCAGGGCTGTGGAACCCTATTGTTTTTCTAAGGATTATTTTATTATTCCGATTCTTCTTCTTCTTCTTCTTCTTCTTCTTCTCCGCCTAAAACTCCGACTGCAGCCTAAACCGTACATGGTGGGGGGTTGCCATTTTCCGGACTGGTCCAAAACCCCGCAAGGACCACATTCGCAAAAATTCACCCATTTCCACCACTAGGTGGCGCTATAGCAGAAAAAACGCGTTTGGCCACATAACTCCCACACCGTACATCCGACATTCAAAAACAATACATCTACGCGTTCTCTGGATCCAACTGAATCACGTGATATAGGCCACGCCCATTTCCGCCTAGACTTTTATGCGTGAAAAATCGTGATTTATCAAAAACTTACTTTTTCGAACTCCTCCTAGACCGTGCGACCGATCTGCACGAAACTTGGAACCTAGCATCCCCAGACTGACCTGACAACAAGTTATAAAAGGAATGTTTGTATGATAAAAATTGCGCATATAACGCACAAACTAATTTATGTAGCTAACTATGAAAACACCAACTTTGCCATATCTCAGCCAAAATAAATGCTATCAACCCCAAACTTTAGATTATTCTTTGCCATGACCCCCTGGAAGTACCTCATGCGTTTTACGAAAATTGGTCACTAGGGGGCGCTACAACTAAAAAAAGGCTTATATCTCATGAACGGCTCATCCGATTTATACGAATTTTGATGTGTACCATCTGTGGCCAATCCTGAGGCCAACCATAGAATGGAGTACCAAGGGGTCAAAGTGGGCGTGGCCTATGGGACCCAATGTGACCCAAGTCTAGATATACCACTTACACTAATGTGAACAACTTTAAATTTACAGGGTAGATTGATAATGGGCCATGTACCACACCTACCAAAAATTACACATGTGGACCACTAGGTGGCGCTGTAATGGTTTTTGGTCATTAACTCCCACAATACACATCACACATTAGAAATTCTTACATCCACGTGTTCCTTGAATCATGCTGAATTGCCTGATATAGGCCACGCCCATTTCAGCGCAAAAGTTTTTTTACAGTGTTGCGCAACGTGCAAAACCAACTTTTTTGAACTCGTCCTAGGCGTGCGACCGATCTGCACGAAACCTGGTAGTTAGCCTCTCCAGAAGGACCTGACAAAAAGTTATTGAAGGAATTTTGCTATGTTAAAGTATGCCAATTTGACAAACAAACAAATTGTCCTAGCTAGCTACCACACACGTATTATATCATATCTTGGTTAAATTTGAAGTTATCACTTAATGACTTGAGATCCTTGTTCAACATTCCACTACGATGCTCGATACCAAATCTGGCGAAGATCAGCCTTTAGGGGGCGCTATAAGCAACGTTTATTTGTTTTCCTGCCAATTTTCTCAATACATTTCAATGGGAAATTTGCAATTGCAATATCTCTGTGTCATGAACGGTACTGATTAATAAAGATTAGTTAGGCCAACATGAGTTAACTGGCTTCTTTATTGACGAGCTTACGGCTTACACACATGTGCTACTCATTCCAGACGCACACTCGTGACGTCGCCCCCGCGACTACGGTGGCCTGCAGTATCTTATCATTACATCTCCCCCTTAACGTGGGTGAACTACACTTCTTAACCTGAGATACACATCTCATCATGTGAACAGTAATCATGAACTTAACGGTAGTTAACTCTAGGACCCTGGGGTAGACTGCCCTCGGTCCACAGCAACGTAGGGATTATTCTGCCCTCGATAGTTGCTGTTCCTATGTGGATGTGTCGAACAGTCCTTGAGTGGTTGCTATATAACCTCAGCATCATCACATTGAGTGTGAACTCATATTAACAAATTTCTAAATTCCTGCATCCCAATCCCCATCACGTGGTCTAAATAAGTACTAATAACATGACATACATTTAACATAGAACCGAATGTCATATTAGTTTAACAGTCTTGTAGTACTCAATATTCTTTTACTTCAGCACACAACTCTATAGAACAGAATAAATGAAGTGTGAAGTGAAACTACACTATGCAACTAGACATCTCTATACCTATGTGGAACCCTAAACTCCCGCCCCCTGGATGTCACCAGCACTGCTCTGCATGGAGTTGAAGTTTGTGAAGCACACCTCGCAGCTGGGTCTATTTGACTCTGATCAGAGGCATTGTCACTGTGTTCGGGACTGGCCACAGTCAGGGTACTGCCAGGCAGCTGCACTGGAGGACCCGCAGACTGCAGCTGCTGCTGGTCCGTTGGATTAACCGGCTCTGGGACAACTAGCAGATGTCTCCTGTTGCGTCGCATCACTGCCCCGTTGTCCATCTTCACCAAGTAAGACCGTGGCTCCTTACACTTGCTAACGACCTTAGCAGAGGATTTCCAGCCTTTATCACCATCAAGTTTAACCCTGACGTCCTGCCCAGGGTGTAGGTCAGGAAGCGGTTGTGCAGAGTGACGACGATCATAGAAGAACTTGGAAGCTGTCTTGGTCTGGATGTCCCTTTCCTGGACTTGGTTCCTATCGACCGGAGGGACTTGCAGTCGTCCTTCAAGCGCAGGCAGAGTAGTTCGGATGTCTCTGCCAGCCATGAGTAAAGCTGGGCTTACTCCAGTAGCGGCACTCGGGGTCGCCCTGAAGCACATGAGAGCTAGATATGGGTCAGGCTGCTTCAGGACATGCTTAGCAGTCTGAACGGCCCGCTCCACAGCACCATTCGCTTGGGGGTAATGAGGGCTAGTGGTTGTGTGCACAAACCCATACTTCTGACTGAAGTCTTGAAACTCTGCGGACGTGAACTGTGTGGCATTGTCGCTACCAGCTCCAGCGGTATTCCCCCATCTCACAAACATGCTTTTAAGCCTGTCAATAACTTGGCGGCTAGATGTTGTAGACAGATGAGCTATTTCAATATCCCGAGAGTAGTAGTCAGTCACAATAAGATAATTCTTCCTCTCCAGCTCACACAAATCTGCAGCGATGCGCTGCCAGGGGCCGCCCGGCAAAGGTGTTGCAAGGAGGGGTTCTCGCCTCTGAGTGGGCTTATTTTCAATGCAGAATTCACATTCGGACACGGTCCGTGTTATCTCCGAACTGATGCGCGGCCACCAAACTGACATCCTGGCCCGAGCTCGACACCTTGTCAGTCCTTGGTGTCCCTCATGCAGCTGTTTCAGCACGTAAGATCTTAGTGCAGCCGGAATGACAAGTCTGTCCTGGTATAACACTAACCCATCTGCTTCTGAGAGTTGTGCCCTTGCAGAGTAATATCCATGCAGAGACGGGAACAGTGCTGCTCTTGGTGGCCATCCTTTCCTGATAAAACCCATGACCGTTTGCAGCTCCTTGTCATGCTGCGTAGCTTCACGGATTTCCTCAAGTTTTTTGCGCTGACACTGGTGCGTTAGCTACTACCGACTCAACATATGCTTGTACCTCGTGGTCGGTACTCCCTTCGCCCATCTCCTTTAACGGGCTTCTGGAGAGGGCATCAGCGACGACGAGCTGTTTCCCAGGAACATGCTCGGCAACCACGTGGAACCTCAAAAGGCGCATAAGGAGTCTTTGGCACCTTGGAGGGGCTTTGTCTAAGTCGTATGTGTTTATAAGGGGCACCAGTGGTTTGTGGTCAGTTTGTAGACGGAAACTGTCCATGCCCTGCACATAACGTGCAAACCGTTCACATGCCCACACGCCTGCCAAACACTCTTTCTCTATCTGAGAGGATCTCTTCTCAGAGTCAGACAGCGTGCGAGAGCAGAATGCCACTGGCTTTAACTTGCCCTCATGTTGCTGTAATAATGCAGCTCCTAAGCCATAGCTACTTGCATCTGCACTTATCACAGTCTTCCGGTTGGCATCGTAATACGCCAGTGCAGGAGCTGACACAAGCATTGCTTTAACATTGTTAAACGCCTGTTCTTGCACTTCGCCCCAAACCCACTCACTTTCTCTCCTGAGCAGGCCAGAAATAGGATGCAGCCTCGTGGAGAGGTCTGGCAGGAACTTCCCGACATAGTTAACAAGGCCAAGAACCTGACGGAGCTCCTCAACGTTGGTGGGGCTTGGCATTTGCGTGATAGCTTTCACTTTGTTAGGGTCAGGTTTCATGCCCTCTGCACTAATGACATGTCCAAAGTACTGTATTTCCGACTTGCCAAAATGGCACTTGGCTTTATTGAGCTTCAAGCCACTGTCTCTTATTGTCCTCAGAACAGCATTCAGGCGGGTGTCATGTTCCTCCCTGGTCCCTCCAAAAATCAGTATGTCATCCATCACGACAACCCCCTCGTGACCCTTTAGCAGTGTAGTCATCTGTCTTTGGAAGATTTCTGGGGCCGAGGTTATCCCAAATGGCAGCCGCTGGAAACAGAATCTGCCTATAGGTGTTATGAACGTTGTCAATTTCTGGCTGCTAGTGTCCAGAGGAATCTGCCAGAATCCGCATGAAGCATCCAGAGTAGAAAACACCTTAGCTCCAGCCAGCTTCGGAGCAACATCTTCCAAAGTTGGCAGGATGAATCTCTCCCGCTTAACTGCCTTGTTCAGTCGTTTGAGATCCACGCACACCCGAACCTGGTCTTTGTTCCTCTTTTCCACAGGAACCATCGGGGCGCACCAATCTGTGGGCTCCGTTACCTCCTCTATTATGCCCAAGGCCAGCATGCGCTGCAGTTCAGTTTCGACTTTCGACAGAAGGGGAAAGGGGATACGACGTGGCGTCGACAAAGTGTAGGGCTCAGCATCAGCTTTCAGTTCAATTTTGACAGGGTCACATTTGAGCAAACCAATATCCCCAAACACATTGTCAAGCATGACTGTGTCGATGCCATCAACTCTCATTACCAGTCCCATCCTCTTGGCAACACTCCGCCCGAGCAGGTTGTGAGAATATGGGCCCCGTATGACAGTTACCCAGTAGCGGTATTTCTGCCCCTTGTACTGACTTGTGGCCAGGAACTTGCCTATACTCTTCACTTTGCCACCTGGACTGGTGATGTTTGGTTTTCCTCTTATAGTGACCAGTCTCAAGCTCCGTGGCAGTCTGTGAAATGCGGTCTCTGACATTACCGTGATGTCTGCTCCTGTGTCAATCTTAAATTCCACTGTGCTGCCGTTCACAGGTAAATCGACCAGCCACTCATTTTCAGAATCTGGTTGCTCAATTATGTCTGGTGTAGCTTTAGTCACTGCTCCAAGGAAAAATGTGTCCCCTCTGTCTGTCGTGGAATCTGACTCTATTGCAACCTCTTTTAGCATTTTAGTTTGACAAGCTGCTTCAAAATGTCCCATCTTATTGCATTTTCTGCATCTCTTGTTCTTAGCTGGGCAGGGATGTGTTTTCCCATGCTTCCTATTGCAGCGTAAACAGGCAACTGCTTGCTTTGACTCACCATGTTCCTGCTTTCTCAGCCATTGTCCGTCACTGGCGCTCATGTTAGCATGGAATTGTCGTCTGCTTTGTCTCACAGCGTCCCACTGCACAGTCCGTGCGCAAACTCGCGTTCTGCTCTTTGATCTGTTCGCTCTGGCGGGCTACCTGAATAGCTCTGTCCAGTTTGAGATCCGGCTCAAGTTGTAACTTTTGAGAAACATCATTGTCCAATATGCCAATGACAATTCTGTCTCGAATTTGTTCATCTTTAGTCTCCTTGAACTCACAGTATTGTGCCAGCTCGTACAAGCTTCTGACAAAAGCTTCAACGGTCTCACCGGGCTTCTGTACCCGCTTATGAAAGCATGCTCTGTCGTGGATCACGTTGCGCTTAGGAACAAAGTGGTCGTTGAACTTGTCCATTACCGTGATATAGTCAAGCGCTGGATTAATCCTTTCCGTGTCGCTGTCCGAGTGCTCGTCCTCATTGAACACAAAAGAGTCGTAGATTGCCTCCGCCTCCCTTCCCATAGCATAGAGAAGCGTGTTGACCTGCACTTCCCCGCTGTCCCTGTCCAGCTTTGACGCCACCCGAAAGCGATCGAAGCGACGGCGCCACATCGGCCAGTCCGCCGGGCGGGTGAAGTCAAACGGTTCCGGTGGTCCGAGCTTTGCCATTACAGCTTTGTAGGCGTCCAGTCGACCACTTCTGACACCATGTCATGAACGGTACTGATTAATAAAGATTAGTTAGGCCAACATGAGTTAACCGGCTTCTTTATTGACGAGCTTACGGCTTACACACATGTGCTACTCATTCCAGACGCACACTCGTGACGTCGCCCCCGCGACAACGGTGGCCTGCAGTATCTTATCATTACACTCTGCAACAGTAAAAGCAATCAACACGAAATTTGTTTGTTCGGCATGGCGTTCTGAGGCTCCCTACCAAATTTGGCGAAGATCGGCCATTAGGGGGCGCTATAATAGACATAAAGGTTTTTTGCCCTGTTAATCAATGTTAATAGAATATTTGCAATGGGAATGTATCAAAGACCTTGCAGCTCACACTTCTCAATATTTACTGATGTTTACCTCCTACCGTTACGTTTTGGTTTTCGCATTTGCGTGCTCCCCTGGTGTTCTACAATAAACAAACTTCTTAACCCACCTGACAAAATTTCTACAACCTTCACAGTGGACAAGTGTAACTCTTTTCTCCCACTTTTTAAATCCAAAATCAACACCATTCATATGCGCTGATACTGTGCAAATAAACATTGCAGTTGGTGCTAAGTGGAGAGTCTGTCATAGTGTGATTGGGTATGTTGGTGGCATTGATTCTTAATTTCCCACAAAGGTGATCGCAGTTACGTGTCAGTTAAACTTCTCATCTCCAATCCTATCTGTATTTGTGAGAAGTGGTGCTGTCCTGAGTTGAAAGCCTACTTTACGGCTTTATTATCGAGTTAATTGGCGCATGTGTTCGTGTCGGCCGCTGTCCATTTCCTAAGGTTTTGAAATGCAAACAACTTTTGACTACTTTATTTTTTTTTAACGACATGCGCCTGTGAGCACCCACGGAGGAAAACATCAATCGGCGCCTATCACACCATTTACAACAACCTGACCACCTCCCCTGCTCTTTCAACCACCACACCTGCCGGTACCTCCCCCCTCTAAGTCAATCACTCATTTCTCTCTGCTGTCCCCTGTGGTCAGGGGGGTTAAGAAGTTTGTTTATGGTAGAGAATTGTTAAAGGTAGTCTGTACATGCATGGGGATGAACTGTTTACCACTACATTTGCAACGGCAGAGTAACGCAGACCTCGTGCATCAAAGCACTCGATATTCACCAACGTTTGCCGCCCCTACGTAATGCTTCGGGTCCCGAAATTAGTGCGATTTTGGCCATTTCCACATGTCGTACTTTAACAAACTCCTCCTAGAGATTTCATCCGATCAACTTCAAACTCGGTCTGTGCCATCTTAAGATGTTAAAGATGAAAAGTTGTTAAAAGAAAAACTTTTCGTCATAGGGCGTGGCCGTGGCGGGGCGGCCATTTTGTGCGTTTCGCCGCCGAAACAAGAAGTGGGTGTAACTCGAGTGTACGTTGTCCGATTACCTCGAAACTTTTCAGGATTCATAAAAAGTCCGACCCTGAGGACAAATAAAGGCCAAAAAAACTTTTCGTCAGACGGTGTGGGCGTGGCGTGGCGGCCATTTTGAGTGTTTAGCGATGAACAAAGAAGTTGCTGTAACTTGAGTGTACGTTGTCGTATCTGCCCGAAATTTCTAACGATGGACAAGGGTCCATGCCTGAGAACACCTACAGGCCAAAATTGACTTTTGGTCATAGCGCCCCCCCTGGCCACAGGAAATTTGCCTTATATGACAAACATCATCCGATTTGCATGAAACTTAGAATGTGTGGTCTACGTGTGATACTGAGCTGCCCCTATAATATGACCACGCCCACTTTCTCAGGCCACGCCCCCTTTCATAACATTTGAACCGTTTAAGGTATGCCCTTGTGTGAGGTATCATTGAACTCAGCAGAGACTTCCTTCTTCATTGGTGATGGTTTGGCCCGCCCCCTATGTTTAAGCCACGCCCCCTTTCATACATGCTGACCCATTTAAGGTAGAGTCTTGTCTGAGGTATCGTTCATCTCAGCAGAGGCTTCGTTTTTAATTGGTGATTGTTGGACCCGCCCCCTATGCTTTAGCCACGCCCCCTTTCACAGCTAATGAACCGTATGACGTAGAGTCTTGTGTGAGGTATCGTTGAACTCAGCAGAGACTTCATTTTTAATTGGTGATGGTTTGACCCGCCCCCCTATACTTAAGCCACGCCCCCTTTCTTAAAATTTGAACCGTTTAAGATAGACCCTTGTGTGAGGTATCATTGAACTCAGCAGAGACTTCCTTTTTATTGGTGATGGTTGGACCCGCCCCCTATGTTTTAGCCACGCCCCCTTTCACAGCTAATGAACCGTATGACGTAGAGTCTTGTGTGAGCTATCGTTGAACTCGGCGGGGAGTTCCCTTTTCAGTGGTGACGGTTTGCGGCGTCTGAGCGGCGCGCAAATGCACGGTCGCAAGGAGCGGCGTCCGCCGGTAACCCCGACGCGCGCAGAGGCGCGAGGGCCCGTCCATCGCTGCTCGCAGCTTTAATTAGGGCCCGAGCGCCGACAGCGGCGAAGGCCCTATTGAAACTGAAGGAATTAATCTTTCTATTCTTTCTTCCGTCAAATGAATTGGCTTTTTGAGGGCCTTACCATATTCAAAAACTCACCAAATTTGGCGGTCGCATCAAGTCTGGTGAAAATTTACGTATTTTAAGGGTTTCGGGAATAGGCGCAAAAAAATGGCTCGCTAGCGCCCCCTAGAATGTTAAGAAAATTGAGCCCCTGCAGTGAGTTTAACGTAGACTCACGAAACTTGGTACACATATGTAACATGTCAAGATGTACAAAAAACTCCATTAGAGCCATACCCTAAACCCAACAGGAAGTCCGCCATTTTGATTTCAAAGTTCGAAATTAGTGCGATTTTGGCCATTTCCACATGTCGTACTTTAACGAACCTTTCCTAGAGATTTCATCCGATCAACTTCAAACTCGGTCTGTGCCATCTTAAGAAGATAAAGATGAAAAGTTGTTAAAAGAAAAACTTTTTGTCATAGGGCGTGGCCGTGGCGGGGCGGCCATTTTGTGCGTTTCGCCGCCGAAACAGGAAGTGGGTGTAACTCGAGTGTACGTTGTCCGATTACCTCGAAACTTTTCAGGATTCATAAGAGTCAAACCCTGAGGACAAATAAAGGCCGATATTTACTTAAAGTCATAGCGCCCCCTGGTGGCAACAGGAAGTATGCCTAAAAGTCAAGGTGCTATACTTTAACGAACTCCTCCTAGAGATTTCATCCGATGGACTTCAAACTTGGTCTGTACCATCCCAACACCTTAACGATGAAAAGTTATTAAAAGAAAAACTTTTCGTCAGACGGTGTGGGCGTGGCGTGGCGGCCATTTTGAGTGTTTAGCGATGAACAAAGAAGTTGTTGTAACTTGAGTGTACGTTGTCGTATCTGCCCGAAATTTCTCACGATGGACAAGGGTCCAGGCCTGAGGACACCTACAGGCCAAAATTGACTTTTGATCATAGCGCCCCCCGCTGGCAACATGAAATATGCCTTATATGACAAAAATCATCCGATTTGCATGAAACTCAGAATGTGTGGTCTACATGTGATACTGAGCCGCCCCCTATAATATGACCACGTCCACTTACTCAGGCCACGCCCCCTTTCATAACATTTGAACCGTTTAAGGTAGAGTCTTGTGTGAGGTGTCAATGAACTCAGCAGAGAGTTCCTTCTTTATTGGTGATGGTTTGGACCGCCCCCTATGCATAAGCCACGCCCCCCTTTCATAACATTTGAACCGTTTAAGGTATACCCTTGTGTGAGGTATCATTGAACTCAGCAGAGACTTCCTTCTTCATTGGTGATGGTTTGGCCCGCCCCCTATGTTTAAGCCACGCCCCCCTTTCATACCTGCTGACCCGTTTAAGGTAGAGTCTTGTGTGAGGTATCATTCTTCTCAGCAGAGGCTTCATTTTTAATTGGTGATGGTTTGACCCGCCCCCTATGCTTTAGCCACGCCCCCTTTCACAGCTAATGAACCGTATGACGTAGAGTCTTGTGTGAGGTATCGTTGAACTCGGCGGGAGTTCCCTTTCGTTGGTGACGGTTTGCGGCGTCTGACTGCCGTGCAAATCGGTCGCAAGGACCGGCGTCCGCCGGTAACCCCGACGCGCGCAGAGGCGCGAGGGCCCGTCCATCGCTGCTCGCAGCTTTAATTAGGGCCCGAGCGCCGACAGCGGCGAAGGCCCTATTGAAACTGAAGGAATTAATCTTTCTATTCTTTCTTTCTTCCGTCAAATGAATTGGCTTTTTTGAGGGCCTTAACATATTCAAAAACTCACCAAATTTGGCGGTCGCATCAAGTCTGGTGAAAAATTTACGTATTTTAAGGGTTTCGGGAATAGGCGCACAAAAAATGGCTCGCTAGCGCCCCCTAGAATGTTAAGAAAATTGAGCCCCTGCAGTGCGTTTAACGTAGACTCACGAAACTTGGTACACATATGTAACATGTCAAGATGTACAAAAAACTTCATTAGAGCCATACCCTAAACCCAACAGGAAGTCCGCCATTTTGATTTCAAAGTTCGAAATTAGTGCGATTTTGGCCATTTCCACATGTCGTACTTTAACGAACTCCTCCTAGAGATTTCATCCGATCAACTTCAAACTCGGTCTGTGCCATCTTAAGAAGTTAAAGATGAAAAGTTGTTAAAAGAAAAACTTTTTCGTCATAGGGTGTGGCCGTGGCAGGGGCGGCCATTTTGTGCGTTTCGCCGCCGAAAACAGGTAGTGGGTGTAACTCGAGTGTACGTTGTCCGATTACCTCGAAACTTTTCAGGATTCATAAGAGTCCAACCCTGAGGACAAATAAAGGCCGATATTTACTTAAAGTCATAGCGCCCCCTAGTGGCAACAGGAAGTAGGCCTAAAAGTCAAGGTGCTATACTTTAACGAACTCCTCCTAGAGATTTCATCCGATGGACTTCAAACTTGGTCTGTACCATCCCAACACCTTAACGATGAAAAGTTATTAAAAGAAAAACTTTTCGTCAGACGGTGTGGGCGTGGCGTGGCGGCCATTTTGAGTGTTTAGCGATGAACAAAGAAGTTGTTGTAACTTGAGTGTACGTTGTCGTATCTGCCCGAAATTTCTCAGGATGGACAAGGGTCCAGGCCTGAGGACACCTACAGGCCAAAATTGACTTTTGATCATAGCGCCCCCCGCTGGCAACATGAAATATGCCTTATATGACAAAAATCATCCGATTTGCATGAAACTCAGAATGTGTGGTCTACATGTGATACTGAGCCGCCCCCTATAATATGACCACGTCCACTTACTCAGGCCACGCCCCCTTTCATAACATTTGAACCGTTTAAGGTAGAGTCTTGTGTGAGGTGTCAATGAACTCAGCAGAGAGTTCCTTCTTTATTGGTGATGGTTTGGCCCGCCCCCCTATGCATAAGCCACGCCCCCCTTTCATAACATTTGAACCGTTTAAGGTATACCCTTGTGTGAGGTATCATTGAACTCAGCAGAGACTTCCTTCTTCATTGGTGATGGTTTGGCCCGCCCCCCTATGTTTAAGCCACGCCCCCCTTTTCATACATGCTGACCCATTTAAGGTAGAGTCTTGTGTGAGGTATCATTCTTCTCAGCAGAGGCTTCATTTTTAATTGGTGATGGTTTGACCCGCCCCCTATGCTTTGGCCACGCCCCCTTTCACAGCTAATGAACCGTATGACGTAGAGTCTTGTGTGAGGTATCGTTGAACTCGGCGGGGAGTTCCCTTTTCGTTGGGGACGGTTTGCGGCGTCTGACTGTCGTGCAAATCGGTCGCAAGGAGCGGCGTCCGCCCGGTAACCCCCGACGCGCGCAGAGGCGCGAGGGGCCCGTCCCATCGCTGCTCGCAGCTTTAATTATTATTAGGGCCCGAGCGCCGACAGCGGCGAAGGCCCTATTGAAACTGAAGGAATTATTCTTTCTTTTTCCCGGCAAATGAATTGGCTTTTTGAGGGGATAAACATATTCAAAAACTCACCAAATTTGGCGGTCGCATCAAGTCTGGTGAAAATTTACGTATTTTAAGGGTTTCGCGAATAGGTGCACAAAAATCGCTCAATAGCGCCCCCTAGAAAGATAAAAAAATGTAGCCCCTGCAGTGTGTTTAACGTAGAATCAAGAAACTTAGTACACATATGTAACATGTCAAGATGTACAAAAAACTTCATTAGAGCCATACCCTAAACCCAACAGGAAGTCCGCCATTTTGATTTCAAAGTTTGAAATTAGTGCGATTTTGGCCATTTCCACGTCGTACTTTAACGAACTCCTCCTAGAGATTTCATCCGATCAACTTCAAACTCGATCTGTGCCATCTTAAGATGTTTAAGATGAAAAGTTGTTAAAAGACAAACTTTTCGTCATAGGGCATGGCCGTGGCAGGGCGGCCATTTTGTGCGTTTCGCCGCCGAAACAGGAAGTGGGTGTAACTCAAGTGTACGTTGTCCGATTACCTCGAAACTTTTCAGGATTCATAAGAGTCCAACCCTGAGGACAAATAAAGGCCGATATTTACTTAAAGTCATAGCGCCCCCTAGTGGCAACAGAAAGTAGGCCTAAAAGTCAAGGTGCTATACTTTAACGAACTCCTCCTAGAGATTTCATCCGATGGACTTCAAACTTGGTCTGTACCATCCCAACACCTTAACGATGAAAAGTTATTAAAAGAAAAACTTTTTGTCAGACGGTGTGGGAAGGGCGTGGCGGCCATTTTGAGTGTTTAGCGATGAACAAAGAAGTTGTTGTAATTTGAGTGTACGTTTGGAGTTCCTTCTTTATTGGTGATGGTTTGGCCGGCCCCCTATGCTTAAGCCACGCCCCCTTTCATAACATTTTAACCGTTTAAGGTATACCCTTGTGTGAGGTATCATTGAACTCAACAGAGACTTCCTTCTTCATTGGTGATGGTTTGGCCCGCCCCCTATGTTCAAGCCACGCCCCCTTTCATACATGCTGACCCATTTAAGGTAGAGTCTTGTGTGAGGTATCATTCATCTAAGCAGAGGCTTCATTTTTAATTGGTGATGGTTGGACCCGCCCCCCATGCTTTAGCCACGCCCCCTTTCACAGATAATGAACCGTATGACATAGAGTCTTGTGTGAGGTATCGTTGAACTCGGCGGGGAGTTCCCTTTTCATTGGTGACAGTTTGTGGCGTCTGAGTGCCGCGCAAATGCACGGTCGCAAGGAGCGGCGTCCGCCGATAACCCCGACGCGCGCAGAGGCGCGAGGGCCCGTCCATCGCTGCTCGCAGCTTTAATTAGTAAGTGTCTTTGTAGACGTTTACATTTTGTCTGAAATAAAGCCATATAGTTTTCTTACATATTGTGGTTTATGTATGACCATTAAAGGTGCAGTAGCAATGCTGATGCTGATGGTTATTTGAACTCATCTGCCAAACAAATACAACCTCGTACAGGCCAACATCCAACATAGTTCCCCTCATCTGGCACCTATTAGGGTTGGAAGCCAGAGGAGCAGTTTGTCCCGTCGGACTGAAGCAGTGATATCAGGGACTCCCCACAAAGAGACTGATGAGTCACAGTGGTCAGAAATGGGACATAGAAAGCTCTCAAAGAATGCACACAGTCGTTGGAGATGACTTTTTAAACAAAGCACAAAAGGACTCCAGAAATGAGGCAGGTCATCAAACAGTTTGATTCATATTTTTATTGTTGAAAAAATAATGAGTATCAGGTTTGTAGTTGTAGAGGGACTTAAATTGTTGAGTTCCTCTCCTTATGTACACTGATATTTCCTGTTCTGCTTTAGGCTCATTTGTAAGACATGTTAAATCCAGTATAGCCTATCAAAATACAAACACTGGCTAAAATCCACAATGAGGATTTAAGTAAGAGCTCACTTTACATTACAGGGCCCAACAGGGCAGATCCGGTTCAGTTCCTCTAGAAATGCCATGTGTTGGACATCTTTCTGTCAGCAAATGATGCACAGCAATCCAACACTGGTATAGAAGCTGAACTGGACCTGGCACACTTTCAGTCCTTAAACAGCTTTTGTTTTAATGATGGCAACCCAACAACACCATGCTACAAGCATTCACACACTGCTCAGCGTTTCCTGCCTTTCACAGTCAGCCATCCCATCAACACCTGGAAGTTTCCATCAGACATCACATGAAGACACTAAGTGGATCAAAAGTCGTCATCCAGGAGAAAAGTGTTGGACCATATCACAGCCAATCGGAACCCATTTTTTAATGTGTACTTTTGCTTGCTTTTGCGTTTTCAGTCAAATGTGTGCATGAAACGCTTTTCTTTCCCCAAGGCTGCATTTGTGTCAAACAGGTTAGATGGTATATATATATATATATATATATATATATATATATATATATATATATATATATATATATATATATATATATATATATATATTTTTTTTTCAGTGTAATAAATTTCTTCTGATTTTATTTTGTAATAACGAGTATCGAGTAGGGTTGGGTATCGTTTTGATTTTTACGATTCTGATGCCGAACCAGTATGACATCAAAGATGTAATATGTTTACTAGCGATCACGTTCAGTGAATGGTTAATATGCTTTTACATCCGTTTTGGTAAGCCCAGAGGGAAAATATGGCATTTTAAAAGTAGCCTACATTTACGGTAGCTAGCTAACGGTAGACTACAGAGAGAGTAGCTAGCTAACGGTAGACTACAGAGAGAGAGAGTAGCTAACTAACAGTAGACTACAGAGAGAGGGGGATATTTTTACGTCCGTTTCGGAGTGACAGAGGGAAAATATTTCAGTCCACACATTAAGTGGAACCAAAATGAGGAACCGAAATTTGCGTTCCAATCCGGTCCGATTCCTACCGGTTGCGTAGGATCCAGTTCCATAGTAGAACTGGGTTTTGGTACCCAACCCTAGTCACAAGGATGCTCAGGGGAAATGTAGTGGAGTAAAAGTAAAAGTTTCAGATACGTGAATATTCTATTTAAGTAAAGTAGCGAAGTATTTGTACTTTATTACATTACAACACTGAGTCTAGTGAAAGATATGATTCATCGCTTATTTGAATCGTTGAGATGGTTCTTCCCGTGTGACATAAACGCAGCAGTCAACAGCCAGCTGACGCAGCTCAAAGCTCAAACAAGCAAAGTCTAATGGTTGATTGGCCTAGACAACTCTTGTCTTCCATTCCTTCCCCTTCACTTTGTTTTTCTTCCTGGACCCCATTAAGGAAGCATAATGCTGGTTTTGCATGTTTTACCCCATTTACTTTTTTACATTCTGTCCATTGTTCAAAGCATCCCATCAGGTGTTAGACTGACCCGCCTCCAGCAACTGCTCGCTTCATGTCGTGCCAGTGTGCTATCAACATTCACTAGCAGTCACTTTAAATTTACTGCACCTAAAAAAGTTAACTGACAAAATATTTACCGAAAGTATCTGCAGCAAGTCAAGTAATGATTTTTTAAATTTACTGAAATGAAGTACAGATATCAATCTAAAACAAATGAAAAAGTTATGGGACAGTCAATTCTTTCAATGTAACAAAGACATATATTATATACTCAGGGTTTCTCTCACTAAGTTCCTCCAAATTAGAGTAATTAGTATAGTTTTTTTTTAATATAATTTATTGCACAGCTTTGAAATTTTCACCTCAGTTAATTTTAACTGGTTTGGAATACGCAGTTTCTAATTGGGCTTGACTTCCAATTGTATTCATCTGGCACAGCAGCCTCCATCATGTAACTTTTTTTTTAAAGCAAATACAATGCAGGAAGTATATAAAAAAAAGAAGTTAGCAATGTTTCTGAAACAACTGATAATAAATGTGACAAACTAAGTGAATCAGTTGGACATTTAGTCTACTCATCATTTCAAGTTACATGAACTACATTATTGTACTTTGGTTGAACTGATCTGATACTGGCAAATGTATCTAATAACAGGAATCATGCCAAAAGAAAAGATTATTTCATATAACTGGTTATGAGTACCGTGTATAGTATGCTTTGAAAATGTCTGGCACTAATGTACAGCACACATGATTTGTGGCTCATGGTTTTAAAACATGTCAAACCACCTTCAGGGTCCTTTAATGGAGAGCGACTGGTTAGTAGGATGGGGCATCGAGAACCGGTTCTTTTGTTGCAATCGTTGGAATTGGATCATCGGTTCCAAATTTAACACGCCCAAGTTTTGGTTTCCGTAGCGGCCAGCGACCTTCCAGGCGCCTGTTGTGTTGCAGCGATGGAGCACAGTAAGCAGTGCTCTAAAGTCTGCCTTTATTTTACCTTGAAAAAGCCTGGTAAAACTGTAAATCACCATTATATCAAAATAAAATGTTCCTCTTATTTGTTAATTAAGCATGTGACCCGTTTCAACTCCACCCCTCAAAGAATCGGAATCAAGAATCGATAAGAACCGGAGTCGAAAGGAAGAATCGGAATTGTTCAAATCCAAACGATGCCCAACCCTACTGTTAGAGATTTTGTTCACACGCGATAAACATTTGTAAAACAGATGCCATCAATTGGCTATTCCATTTGTCTGCAGTGCATGATAGACAAATAAAAGCAAAAGAAGAAAAAAACAGTTGTGCCCAGTACCCAACGACCAGGAGTAAAAGACCTCGAACTAACTTTAGTTCAACTGTAAACACAGGAGTAGAGCGGAGAGAGCAGCGTGCAGCCAGCTCCACTCAGACCTCTGATCTAATCTACACATTCTACATCCTAATCATCAGTGGTGAAAAGTCAGAACTCATCTGGACTGATACTGCATACTCATGTTGTATATCTGTATGTATGTATGTAGTCTGACTGGTCAGTGTGCTCCATTCTGAGATGACAGATATGATAGTATGTTCAATAAATATTCTACATGTATACTGTAGATGTATGTCTAGATTAGGGATAGACTGATTATCGGCTCATTTTCTTTTGGCAGTTTGCAGATTATCTGTATCTGTGTTTTATTTGCCTGATAACAGATAATGTTAATAAATTAAAAAGTGTTCTACTTTGGCTCGGTGTCTGTCCCTCTGCTTCGGTTTGACTCACCACTGAGTATGACTTAATGTCCCCGCCCCCAACACTATCTGACTTTATTGGACTTTTTAGGCCTTTTTTTTTTTTTTAGGACAGCTGAAGACATGAAAGGGGAGAGAGAGGGGGAATGACAGGTCGGAGTCAAACCCGCAGCCGCTGAATCGAGGAGGAAGTCTCTTTATATGGGCGCCTGCTCTACCAGGTGAGCTAACCAGGCGCCCACTATCTGACTATCTGTTACTGGGTATTATGTTGAAATTTTCTAATTTATTATAATTGCTTAAAGCATTTAAACACAGTTTTGTGTTGGAGTTTATAACATTTCAAAATCTTAATTTTGACTTAAAGATGATAATTTTCACTGTAAATGCATATTGGGACATGAAAAACCAGTATCGGTCGATCCCTAATATGTATAGATGTTAATAAGGGCCTAAATTACCATATTAGTATTTATGCATTTTTTTAACCAATTGAATGCAAATTGCATATACTTTGTATTATGTTGTCCTCTTCTACCTTCCAGACAGCCATTGGTATCTGTTAACATCGCTGTGGTATGAAAATCAACTGCAGACTTGAAACAATATTTTAGATGGATTAAGTATCACAGTGAGCCTGGACTGTGCCACTGAGACTATATAGACCTTTGCAGTGTTTAATCATAATCAGTAATTCATTAATGTACCCTTTCCAAAAACTATACATTGCCAATTTATAATTCAATGTCCTTATTCTGTCTTCAAATTATGAATGTAAAATGGAATTACAAAATAATATTTTAAAAAAGTTGGATTTTTTTTTCTGTTTTTCTGCTTACCATATTCTACAATGCATTTGTTTCCTGCTGTAACATTGGCAGTTTTCATTTCATAACTGTATTGTAAAGATGTATAAAAATGAAATGAGCCACTAAAGCAAACTAAGCAGGAGCTCTGATTGGTCAGATTCCTGCCAACACATAACAATGGGCCAATCAGAGCTCTTTTTGCTGCTCAGTAAGTTTCAGTTCAATTGGCGAAAAGAAATAATTGAAAACTATCAATGAATGAATATGATAGGCAGACAAATGAATAAATGCCTTAACACACGTAAAACGTAAAAGCCCTTTAAAGTAAATGTTGCAATTCCATTTTAAAATCCAACAAATATTACATTTAAAGACAGAATAAGGTCAACTAATTCAGAATCATTTAAATGTATCTGTCTGTAATACATTTGTAATTGAGAATTTGACCAACTGATAGAACTATAATTCTTACATACACTGTAAAAGCCTTTAATTATACAGATGGCACACTCCACGCTCCACAGTAACATTATTTTTGGTTAGGTTACTGTCGTGTGGTAATTCAGTGATCCAGACTTTTTCCAAATTAGTCTGCATTTAAAAACGACTGTAATACAGTAAAAGGCAGATAGAATGGAAAAACACATTTAGAATGGAAAAACACATTTAGCAATATAACACACTGTTCTGCTTCAGCTGTAATGTAAAGAAGGAATTCTATGTAAGAAAAACCCTTCTGTGGTCCTTTAGAAGGAAAACTAAATGCTCGTGCTTGCCATCTTCTAAATATTCAGTATAATATGAGGAACATAGTGGATGTGCTGTTGGGATATCTGCCCACCCACACTGGAACACGTCTCAGTAACATGGGCTGATTTACTGAGGTTTACACTGATATAAATGGAGTTAAAGTCAAAGGTTGCATCACTAGGAGTCAGTCATTAAACCAATTCCATTAACAATGCCCTGTACACAAATGCATGGTATGGTTGTTGTTAGTTAGCCGTGACACAACAGGCTAGAAACACAGAGGAGATTCACAAAGCTGCCCAAATGATCAATAATCAATATTCCAAACACAGAGACGACGAGGAGACATTAACAGAAAATAAGGCAGTGATAAAACATCTCAAACTCCTGTAAACATCCTTTAAAAGACTCCTTCACGTTGATTACTTCAAACAAATGAACAATTTTATGAAAAAGAAACGTTAGAGAAAATATTATAATCTAGTAGTTAGCAGTCTGTTTTGGTTCAGATTAAAAATAATAATACAATTTAATCAAGTTAATTTACAAAAGATCAGGATTTTCATATTGTTCATTATATTCATATATTACAAGCTACATAAACAGAAGAGACCTGTGCATATTATTAGTTCAAATCAAAGTGGAGTTGTGCCGTACTGGAGCAGGGACAGCTCCAATGTTAGTGTAGAGAGCAGACAGTGCAGTCACACACACACAGACAACAACTGCTGAGCACTGAAGGATGATAAAATGAAAACAATTTACAGCAAATGATCTTAAAAACACACGGTTGATTCTCTTCAGGTAAATAATGAAATCAATAAAAAGTCTTGCCCTAGGGTGGAAAGACTGTGTGACACAACAGTTTATTTGCTGTCATCACATTGGGAAGTAGGGTTGGATTAATGTACAGGACAGACTGCAGATCAGACTGAGGTGAGGATCTAAAGTTATTGAACATCTTTAGTGGTGTCTAACACTTGCTATAAAAGATGCAGTCTAACTTTCAGTTGCTATTATGTTTTAGAGCTGCATATTACCAAATATACTGTATATGGACTCTTAAAGCTGTAGTGTGTAGTTTCTGTCTCCCCCATGAGGAATTCTAAGGAATGACAACAAAACTGTTGGCGCGTCCACATGATACAAGCCTTCCGTGACCATGCACCGCTGCCCCCCTCCCCCACGCAGTTGCTAGTAGCCAAGGAGGACACGGAGGATTAAAAACCATGATGGACTCTTCAGAAGAGGTCATTATTTTCACTCCAGTTTCTGCGAGGGAAAGTCACCGGACGCCATGATCTCCTGAACATAGTCCTACTGAGAACTCCAGAGAGAGTTGTGTGGAGCTGATAGTCTTAATTAGCTTTGTAGCAACTCATTTGGCAAAGGCTTGAATGTAACGGACGTTCATTAATATCAAAAAGTTACACACTACAGCTTTAAAGGGGGCTGTACTCGAAATAGTGGAGAAAATAAACAGTGGGCTGTGAATTCAATCTCACATTTTGTGAACCAACGGTTTTTCCCGCCCACATGCACGCGTCAGATTAAAACACACACAGAGGGAGTGTGGATTCATTCTCTGCTCAGAACGCCTTTACTCCACTATATCTTTACATAGCAAACATTTGTTTACTGCTTCCTATTCTATGTTCTGAATGTCGAGTACAGCCCCTTTAAATTTTATTAAATTAAGTTAGTGAACAGACTTGAAATCCATAAAATGACTACTAATGGTACTTCTGCTTTGCTCAGGGAGACGGGCTTTCATACTTTATATGCATAACCAAATATGCTAATGAAGGCCATGAAAGCTCCAGAAAAGTGGACCTTGTGATAAAATGTATTTTTTGTGTCAAACTAAGCACAATTTGTTGCCTGGAGTAAAGGAGACAATAAAGTCATGATTGCAAGAAAAGATGACATTATCTCAAGAAAATACAAAAAGTATTGTAGCAACCAAGGCTGCTATGGGCCTGTGTGAGTCCATCACAGATTAATCCATCATTGGTTTCAATGGAAAGCTTTTGTTTTAATACAGTTTCACGAAACCTTCATCAAATGTATACAGAATAGCTACACAATCAGTCTGTGGAGCAGCCTAAAAACCCACATTAGCCAACCCTACCAAATATGACAAACCCCAAAAAGCTAAAATAATCAGTTGTACTGTCTCAAGCTGAGATAAGTGTAAAAAGGACGTGCCGACTTCTGTTTTGCTAGCAACCAGCACTCTGACGTTTCTGCCCAAAACAGAAAAAAACATTAAACCATTCACTTGCTGTCTTCCTCTCTTTAGCATTCTGTCCCTCTTTGGTGAGTCTTCCTCTCTTTAGCATCCTGTCCCTCTCTGGTGAGTCTTCCTCTCTTTAGCATCCTGTCCCTCTCTGGTGAGTCTTCCTTTCTTTAACATTCTGTCCCTCTCTGGTGAGTCGGTCAGTCGACTTGCATTAAAGCAGCATGTTTCAAATATCTTTTTACTACAATCTTAAAATCCTTAGGGAGGTTTTATCATGCTCGGTAATATGATAACCAATCACAACACATCATGTGTCATACAGTGTCACCCTCCCCACACGTAAAAAAACTTGCTAACAATCATCTTTCCAGAATTTGGGAAGGTTGATTTCACTATTGTGGCCCAGTTATAACTCAATGAATTACAATATAATAACTTATCAATAACTAAATCATAGAATAGCTCATGGTGAATACTAGCACAATGGCATCCAAACCATTAGCAATGTTACCTTTTGACATAAGTAGGTTCTAAAACATAAATAGAATTGCGAGCACAAGGTATAATATCAGCAAGAGCAGAAAGAGAGGGGACACCATATAACTGGAATAAACACAGCAGAGAGCACAGGCTCTCAGAAGGGGGGCCCGAACATGTACAACGATTAAAACAGCCATGGTAAAAGATAATACAATGCGCAAGGAACATGACTCGAAGGTCAACATTAATGAGATAAGGACAATCATGAGATAAACTAAACACTGCGTAAGACTCAATAAAACAATCGTTTAGAACTAAACAACCAGACAGCATGAGGATCATCTTGCTGACAGGATAATAGTAGCAATATTAAGTATTTATTTTCCTTACAGTAAATTTACCTGAGTTAGATACCTGTAGACAGGGATTTAAACAAAAACAAAAGGACGACCCGACTTAAACCTCAACATTATCCAGACTTCTGGTTTTACCCAATGCTCACACACTTCAAGAGGCCATTCTGAAATGTTCAGTTGTTGGCTTCAATGGAGGCCAAGAAAAAAAACTTCTTCTTCAGACTTCTGTTTCCCAGCCCTGGTTTGTTTGTAATTTAAAAGTGTACTGTAAACTTAAATGGTCCAAATCCAGTTTAGGGCAGTGGATGCCCAGGATGTGAATAAGTAGCAGAATGAAGTTTAATCGTGCTAACATGTCTAACAGTTAGTGCAGTAGAGTTAGTTTCCTAGGCAGACTGCATAATCCAACAGTACACCTCATCTTAACCAAAACACCAAACTCTTTATCGCTGATTTTTTAAGTTCACAGTAAACCTAAAATCTATTTTCAGCACATAACTTTTCAAAACCAGTGGTACCGGCCCAAACCCTATGGAATCCTGAGGACCCAATCCCAATCCACAGGGCTATTGATGAAATCAGAACAGCTACTGATTTTGTACATCGACAACTCCATGACTAATGAGCAAACTCCATCAGCTGATGAACCCCATTTGTGCAGGAGAATGGAAGCCAGTCCACAGGATCGGGAGTGGGCCTGATCCAGGAATTTGTGAATGGCTGTATCAGCCATACGAAGCCTGATCCATTAGGAATTTGTGCTTATAATTTCAGTCGTCATAACGCTCCTTTGTTTTAGTGGAAGCATTGGATGGCTAAGGGTGAAATCATAACAGCTACTAAACTTCCATGTCAACAGGTCAATCACCGTCACAACTGATGTGAGATCTGTGTGATACAGCTGAAATCTCTGGAAAAAGCTGGTGAGTGGACCTGGAGTTGGGATTGGGGATAAAGGGTGATAAAATCTTTTATTACAGCGCAAGTAATCATAATCTTACTGCAATTTTACTGCAAAATTGATATATATCCATGTCCATTTCCTAGAAATTGAGAAACTGTAGGGAACAGATGGGAATGTCTGCTTCTAGCTAATATAGTATAATGAAAAAAAAACCCATTGATGCATAACTCATGTAAAGGGGATATTACATACAACAGTGCTGCTCACTGATTTTCAGTATTCATGGACTGACACAATCAGAGATATTAAAAGAGGGACAGCTACTACTGTCTTAGTGCTACAGAAAAATGTCTGGTGCTTGACAAATGCCTGTCGAAATATTTTCATATTGCCCAGCCCAGGCCTAATTTGAGGTGTACTGATATGCAGTTTTAACAGAAACCTACCAGTGGCTATGGTGTAAACATATAACCCTCTTTTCTATGAATGCATTTCAAATGGACTAACGGTGAAGTCGTTGTGACGTTGTAGGACTTGTCTGAGCATCAGTAAATCACGCAGCCAAAGATGTTGTGTTTAAGTACAGGGTCGCAATGCCTTCATGGATTGATTAGTGCATGTAGTGCTGCTGATCACAGGGGGGAGACACACACACACACACACACGCAACTGTCAGCCTCTACTATCCCCACCTTGCTCACAAACAGACAAGAGACACACAAAGACAGACACACACATGACCGACGAACCATCACAAACAGGTGAGATGATGATGATGACGATGATGACGATAGTTCGGTTTTAATAATCACTTCTTTGATTCTTCCCTCGCGACTCTAAAGGTTTCGGTCTTTTGAGAAGAAAGGTGGGTAGACAGCAGGGAGCCAGTGGTTGACTGAGCAGCTCAGGAGGTAAAGAGAAGAGAGGGAGAAGTGAGAGGGAGAAGTGAGAGCTCTAAGCGGCGTCACACAGGATCTGCTCCAGCACTGTCAGCAGGTTCTTGAGGCCGTAGATGTAGCCGTGATCGTGGCTCTCGCTCGGGAAAACGTGGGCAAAGTCGATCATCCTGACCTCCACCTCCGCGTCTCCTCCACCACCCTCTGTTGCATTGCCTCCTCGTCCTTTCAGCTCCTCCTCCGCCTCTCTCCCGCCTCTGCCCTCCCTCTCTCCATCCTCATCCTTCCCTTCCAGTTGGGATTTGTTTCCGTTTCCGTTTGGTGGCTGCTGCGTCTCACCTGTCCGTTTCCATGCAGAGTTGTCTTCTTCTTCGCACGGTGCTGGGACGTTATCTCCAGCAACGGAGCTCAGTGTCGTCTGCACAGCATCACCGTCTCCGCTGGTGCCTCGGAGATGACCCTTGGCACAGTGGTGGTGACCACCCTTCCTGTGGTTGGTGTAGATGGTGGACAGGCTGTAGTCCCAGGGCACTGGCACCTGAATGTTGTTGTTGTTGTACTCAGCCACTTCCTCTTCGGGCCTCGCCCCTTCCTGTCTCACTTTCCCCTCTCTGCGTCGACCGCTGTCACCCGCCGATGACAACGAGGCAGTTTTCCCCGCAGTTGGGCTGATCGGCGGCGTGCTGAGAAGGGATGAAAGGGAGGAGGAGGAGGAGGAGGAAGAGGAGGGGAGGCCCTCGTAGACGAAGAGAAGGGAACTGGCGTAGAAGGTCAGCTGTTGCTGCGACTCAAACCAGCGGAGGATACATTGTACTCTGCGGATGCTGGCTGACACGGCATCCTTCCTCAGACTAACGCCATTATGGAAGAATTTAGCCAGGCCTGGAGGAGAGGAGAGGAGGGGAGGGGAGAGGAGGGGAAAGGAAAGGGGAGAGAAACGAGTTATACACACTTGTGTCTGACTGGCTGTTCTTCTCTCAGCATACATGTGATTAAGCATGTGATAGCTTGAGAGTCCACACGTACCATCTTTAATGGTGTCCTTAGCCAGTCCCCTCCCGTAGTGCTGGTCATAGGAGTCAAATGTGTCACTGCACATCTTATACACCTGAAACAAAAGAAAATACATTATGTTAAGAGTGTGTGCGCTGTGTTTTCGTTGTTCCTTGTCCTTTAATCCACAATATGTTCGTTTCCATATACATACATACATGTGTCTTATTACTGAACAAGGATTAATTTAGTTGTGAACTGACAGCAAATAACACAGCTCCTATTGCTCAGATCCTCCCTCATACATCATCATATCATTTATAGAATTACACGTCTTGAAAACAAGAGTTGTTCATGCTGAAGAAAAGCCAATACACATGAAAGTCATTCTGCTGCTGCCAACAGCTGTGTACAGTCTCTGTTATTGTGTTCATCTCTCAAAAGTCACAGAATGGCAACAGGTGTGTTAAGATGCACGCTGAGCAGGCATGACCATGACTGAAGTGCTGGTTTTCTTTAACTGATTAAACATTGACTCCATCTAGTGGTCCACAGCTGCACTCACACCTGCCTCCATAGGTCAAAGTGACCAGATATGCACATCAAACCATAAACGCCATTGTTAGCCTGCAGCCTGCTGAGCCATATCATGATACAAGTTTTAGTGTCCAACAGGTAGACAGAACAGAGTGGCGTGGTGTCACATGAGGGCAAGTTCCCAAACTTTAAAGCACGTTTACACATGCTGCAATACATGCTACCCCTGGGACCCTGACTTCTTCAGATTAGAATGTTTGACACAATTTGTCTGGATTTGTTTTGGTTCTTTCAAGCTACAAACAAGTCCTTTAGCACAAACCTGCAAAAGTGCAGCTTATTGGCAGTTAGTTAGATCATAGTCTATATCCACAACGTTTCACTTCCGGGATTGCTCCGTTGCCGCTGCAAATTCCACCGGATGACACTCTTTTTGGCTGGATGTCCGTTACCTTCAGCTTCCTTTGTGTTGGTGTTCTAACCAATGTTAGAACATGAATGTTTTTCTCCCATCAAGGAATGCTGTTTGGACTAGCCAGACCTTCCTCCGCAGTGCTGTGGAGGAAGGTCTGGCACAGCGAGACTAGCTAGATCATGACCGAGAGGTTTTAGGGAACCACATACATGAAGCCATTTCCAGATACAAAGTGCTTGTTTCTTAGATTTATAATTAAATATGGTAAAACAATTATGATTTCAGATGAGAACATGCAGGTTATTGATACTGCTGGTGTTATTATTACAATTTAAGAGTTACCTATCCTTATTGATGATAAAATATACAACAAAATAAATGTTTGTACACTAAAAGAACCAATCCAAATGTTTAAAGAGTCTCACACATCTATATCCATATATATATATATATATATATATATATATATATATATATATATAGTTTTGTATATAATTGTAATTATATTATATGTATACATGTAAAAATACACGTTTGAAGAACACTAAACCATAAGGGGCTTCCCAGTTTTACATTTAGACCAGAAGGGTTCTCTCCTTTGCGCTACACTTAGTCACCTTTATTATCTTTTCCTTTCAATCTTTCTCTAACTCTCTCCACCCACACTATCATGCTTCCATCAGGAACATCATTACCGCTGATTAGTTTCCTCTCTATCTAAACAAACAGATAGCAGAATATGTGTATGGGAATTTTCCCAGCTCAATGCCATGCACATTCTGTTCCAAACTGCCTGTTCTAGGGTACAAAATAGCCAAACTGATTCCTCTCTGTTTTTCAACCATCTGATTAAATTAGACCTTGGGTTGGTATTTGCTTTTCGACTCCATTCATCCCACCTGTGGGCCCATTTTTACAAACTTCCTTCTGTACTGACAACATAATTCACAGCCAATAAATCATTAAAAATCGATTAAATCTACTACGTAGAGAGACCAAACTTTTTAAAGACACCTAATACTGTATGTCAGGATGGATGCATACAGCGTTCAAGTACTCTACTGCTCAAGTACTGTACTACAATTTTGAGACACTTGTACCTTACTGGAGTGACTACTTTATAGCTGTCACAAATATAGACATCACTAATGATGATGAGTCTCTAAATGGGTCCGTCTGCTGTTTGGTGCTGAGCAAGTAGTGTACAGTGGGTTTATCAGAACATTATTTTATTTATTTTTTTACTGAAAACAGCTGCCTACTGCTGCTAGAAACAAGGTTAAAATCAAAAATTAAAGTTATAAATCCAAAGCAATGTGCTGAAGGAGGCTACAAAGCTCTGTATAGCTGAGAGGAACTGTAGAGTTGGTAATAATTCTCAGAGTTTGTCACTACGAGCAACAATTTTCAGTCAAAAACAGTCATTTGATTAATTGTCCATATGAAAAATATGGATTAAGGCAGCTTTAAGTGAAGTATGTTTTTCCTCTAAAGCACATTAGGAGATACGGGTAAATTCAGCACTCTCCTCAGTATAGGTTCCTGCAAGAAGATGTTGGCTATGTGCAGGTTTTAAGTGAGGTTCTGAAAGACACATGTACACGTTTTATATTAAAGTGCCCATGTTATGAAAAAATCCCTCACTCACTCACTCACTCACTCACAGGGTGAAAAGAGGAGCTGCAGCAATGTGCAGTACAACAAAAATATGGTGTTTATTGAAAATTAAACCATGTAAACATATTCTGGTACAACCTCAAAATACAATTATGAACCTGAAAATGAGCATAATATGAGCACTTTAAATGCTTTGTCATTATTCAGCCTATGGTGCTATCGCACGGATCTAACATCAAGTTCACCTCCTGTACATTAATCTCCACCAGTCTCCATAGAGACCATATAAGCACATATCAGAGCACTGAGTGGACGGTATATTTATGACTGGTTTACAAAGGGTGGGGACATACAGCCATAAAGCTTTTTACAATGAGGATCAGGTTAGGCAAACACTAGCAGGTCTTCAAGGACAAACCGTCAATCAGTGGACTGTTTCGTCAAGCACACAAAGCTTGGCAGTTAGAAAAGTTACTTATTTTCTCAAAACACAGTTCATGACTTCCTCTCAGCCCTGAATAACCCCCACCCTCACCCATATCCTCATCCACTACTCATGCTGAAGAGGCTTCCGCTCTCTCTGTCCCTTTTATGTAAGGTTAAGGTAAGTTAAGTGTCTGTGGATAAATGTGTCAGTCTTAGCAGTATGGACCTTTTGGGACTGAATTGTCCTTTTCTTCTGCTAAACAATGACTTTTAAATTCAAAAGTTGTATGTATAGTAAGAAGTTTAAATAGGTGAAATACAAATAATTTTCTGCCCAACTTCAGCCATACTTTAAATTTATATTTAATGTTTTTTGTTCATACGTTCAGTAAATTTGATTTATATAGCCCAATATCACAAATCACAGATTTGCCTCAAAGGGCTTTACAATTTTTACAGCATATCATTTACTTTATTTTAGTAATGTTGCCTGTTAGTTTGAATATCTTAGATTATGTACAAGCAGGCTATGTGAAACACAATAAAAGTTTGTATTTTTGAATGGTGTACATTGTCAAATGAGAAAATGATTTAAAAAAAATGACAATAACAGCAAATGAAAATCCATGCATGTTGTCTAATGGCGTTTTTCCATGGCATGGTACCTGCTCGACTCAACTTTTTTGGTTTTCCATTACGAAAAAAAGTCCCTGGAACCTGCCAACAGGTACGTTATTTAGGAACACCTCCGTCCAGGTTCCAAGCGATACCAAAAGGTGACATGTATAACCTGCAGACTACTGATTGGTCGGAGAGAATCGTAACTAATCACTGCGTCATCATTGCTAGAGACAGACGGGGGTGTCCTGAACCCCACCCCCCCTCCCACCCCCCTTTTTAAATAGTTTAGCTAGCGGTGTTTTTTTTGCTGCCTCCAGCTTCTTTAGAAACTAAATGTGTCTTCTGGCAAACAGCCACATGCTGAGAATCAAACACACCACACACCTTCCACGTTCTGTGTGTGTGTGTGTGTGTGTGCGTGTGTGTGTGTGTGTGTGTGTGTGTGTGTGTGTGTGTGTGTGTGTGTGTGTGTCGCGTTAGGTCACGGCAGTTTCATGCGGTGTCGCTATGACGACCAGTCACGCTCGCCTCATGCGGTACTAAATCTGCAATGGAAAATGGAGGACAGGGCACCGTGGTCGAGCTGAGCCGAGCCGGTACTAGCAGTGGGTAAGCGTCATATGACAGAGGTCTTCAACAGGGGGTCTGTGACCCCTAGGGGGTCCTCAGAGTTAGTGCAGGGGGGCCGCCAAATGAAGTTTGATATTTTTTGAATATGTCTGAAAATATACATTAATATGAATTCAACATATGAATAGCAAAGATAAATTGGTATATTTGTGAGAAAAAAAAACGTTTACACATTGAAGATAAGCTTACTATAGGTAAGGTAGCCATACAGTTAACCTTCAAATGTATATTTAACATTAAAACACTATATATAAATGATATAATAATTCATCCATCCGGCCCAGTTTAACATGCAACTCAATTAGATAAAATATATTTAGTAGGGGGCCCTACGCGGTCTCTATTTTCAGCTAAGGGGTCAAAAACATTGAATTATTAAATAAACAAAAGAGTTTTGTTGAAAAATGTGTTTAAACTCAGCAGAGTAAGGTTTAAAAAAAAATTCATTCTGGCATCAGTTTTGAAACTGCAGTATAATACTGACATCAGTTTAATTTCAAACATTGTCCAGTGTTCCAAACCACTATGAACATACCAATAAATTCATAGAAATTCAAAGTTTACACAGAAACAGTTAATGTAGCTCACTGGGCGTATTTGTTTGTTTCTTGCTGCAGGCAGGAAAACCCAAATCAGGAAACTTTACTGATGATGATGATGATACTGACAGGAGGTTGCAATGGAAACTGATCAAAGCGATAAACGCTTCGCTATTTGACTCTCTTCCTTTCCAACGGAAATCCGTTTCACCCATGTGGACAATATAATGAGACAGGGACATGATGCAGGTTTACCGCAACAGTCTGCCGAGGTTAGGGATTCAACAAACCGCTTCAGATAAACAACAGCTATTTACACAGGTGGTCAACTGTGTGTGTGTGTGTGTGTGTGTGTGTGTGTGTGTGTGTGTGTGTGTGTGTGTGTGTGTGTGTGTGTGTGTGTGTGCGTGCGCACTAAAACATATAAGATGGTGAAGGATGTGCTGTTCAGCTCAGCCAACGACGTAAACATATTTCACATATCACATGGGTTAAACATTGACCCATTCAATGCTGTTCAACAGTACCTCATGTTGTTCATCACCGTGTGTATGAAAGGTGTTATCAATTACTTCTGTTATTGTGTTACTATGGGTGGGGTATTGAACTGAAGAAGTATTTTGATTCAATTCAGTTTTTCCAAAAGGGGCTATGAAAACTGTACTGTACTTTTATTTGATTCATAAATAATAATAATTTACAACTTTTCTTAAAGATTTGTGTTAGTATATACTTATTTATGTTGCACCTTTTGGTCTGTTAATTATATGCATTTTTTAGTTATTTAGGTTTGTGCCCACTGACACATTTGTACATTGTTTTGTAAAATTTAGTTTAACTAATAAAGTATATAAAAAAATAATATAGTGGGTCTGGGTATCATATCGATATAGTTACATGAGACTAGATATCTTCTTAGATTTTGAATATCGTAATATCATTATAGTATTAAGTGTTGCCTTTTCCTGGTTTTTAAGGCTGCATTTGAGTAAAGTGATGTCATTTTCTGAACTTACCAGACTGTTCTACCTTTTCTATTATATTGCCTTTACCCACTTGCACCATTTGTCATCATTATTTATCAAAAATCTCATTGTATAAATAAAATGTTGTTAAAGCAGAAGAATATTATATAAACCCCACTCAGAGTTTTGAAATCCTTAGCTTGGTAGATTAAAGATCCTCCACACCAGCAAAACAGGTCAAACTCACCCTCATGCCAAGGACCAGAAAGCCTATCTCCTCCATCAGAGGGTATTTCCTGATCTGCTGTTCCCGTTTCTCTTGCGAGGCGAATGGATCGTAGCTCCGCTGGCCCAGCTTCACGTCCATGATGCACGGCTTGACGAAGCGTCGGGTCACATCCTCCAGCTTCAGGTACAGGTCTGAGCACAGGCACGGAAACAGAAGTGATGATGTGTGGTATGGAGTTGTTCATGTGAGACTGATGTTGCCTTTTTATCAATTTCTTTACCTAACAGTCAATATTTCTAATAACGTTTCGGATATGATATGACAGAGGTGCTCGTTGACTATTAACCAGAGCGACCCATACTTGAGTAAAAGTACAAGTGCTCTATCAAAAAAGTGACTTGAGTAGAAGTAGAAGTGCTCTTTAAGCACCACACTTAAGTAGAAGTACTAAAGTATTCAACATTTTTTGTACTTAAGTATTGCAAGTAGTTTATTTTCAAATATACTACACAAGTACTAAAAGTAAAAGTACAAGTATTGTGTTATTTAGTTATTAAAGAAAGCAGTCATATTTTAAATATCATATTGTTGGAGTTTTTTTTGGTTGTAAGGCAGTCATAAGCTGTACATTGCTGGATATGAAGGAAGTTTCTGAAATAAACCCCAAAAGGTACGTTAATGTCACAGCTGTTATAACTACTATTATCTGATATAACAGTGGGTTATTAATCACGTATTAACAAACACTTAAATAAAATGTGTGATGTACAGTGGAAAGTTAGCAAGCTAGCAAAATACAGATAAACTAGCAGCTTCACATCACAGGGTCAAACGGTTAACATTCAGGACTCACTGCACACTCAAACAACTCAGGAATAGATTAATCTGCTAAAATAGAAAGAGTACAAACTTATACGTAATTATCGTACGTAACTAACGTAGCTTTAACTACACTCACTGTAACCTCCACAGTCTCCGTAGCGTAAGGAATTCACAACAGTAACGAGTAACGATGCAGTACAAAAAAAATGTATCGGAGTAAAAGTATTAAACTCATCGAAAATATGTACTCAAGTAAAAGTGGAAGTAGGAGAAAAAAATAATACTCCAGTAGAGTACAGATACAGCCTTTTAGTACTTAAGTACAGTAGTGAAGTAATTCTACTTCGTTACTATACAGCTCTGCTATTGACTGCATGTTAATATCTTCATTTTTGAGAGAAATGTTTACAGTGTAATGTGGGAGGACTCTACTGAATAGTTTATTTAACCTGCTGTAAATATAGCTGAAATTGCACCAGTACCATCGTTCCTAAAAGTGAAACTGATGGGGCTTTTACCTAGTTGTCCCACTGAGAGTTGCAGGGGCTGCACCTGACTCGGCATACACTGGATCAGAGAGCTTACCAGCAGACCCACACCAATATCTAGGTTTATCGCTTGTTGTAGATATATCTGCACATAACAAGAAAATGCAGGACAAAAATGCCAAAGTGGGTTGGATCATTTTAGGGTCTCCATTAAATCTGGTGACATGGTAATCTGGTATGTCCACCAGAGAACACTGACATGTTTAGTTTTCAAATGTAAAATGTCCTGCTCAGAATAAATCTTGACCACAGGTGAAGAATCAAGATTGTTTGTTTAGGTTATGCCAAATAATTTGTCAAAATTATGATTTTCTTTAAATCTTGGGACTCGGGTAAGAGGGAGATAGATACTAGGGGTGTTGAAATTAATCACTGCATCGATGCATCACGATTCGGACTTGGACGATTCTGCATTGATGCAGTGACAGACCATAATCTATTATTGCCTACTGATGTTACTTGTTGATTTTCCGCTCGCTGCTTCTTTTGTTTTTGCCTGTTGTCTGCTTTGTTCACACTCCTCCATATATAATAATATGGAGGAGGCGAGCCATCGTGATATTGAATTGATTTGAATCGTTGACGGGATAATTGCAATCGAATCGGATCATAAGACCAGTGAAGATTCAAACCCCTAATAGATACCCACACAGAGTTCAGGCTCTTACCATTGGGGCTGTCAGGAGAGGACCAGGTCCCGTAGTACTTGGGTAGATGGTTCTGCAGCTGCAGAAGGCATGGATCACAGCAGTCCTCTGCATACACCTAAGACACACACATGGCCATGGGCAGGGTGTTAGAAATACCAAGGTCCAAAAACTCAGCAGGGGGTTTCAAAGGCATGAAATTGATTTCCCTGATCTAAATATGTGCAGTTGATGTTTGGAGAGCAAACATTGGACAACAATAGCTTTAAAATCATGTCAGTGGGCAGTAGCATAACTGATCTGTGAAGCAGTAATGAAACTCAGGTTAAACGTTGCAACAAATGATCCAAACTACAATCTGTAAATACAGAAGAGGTTAAAAGGGTCACAAAACACCTGAAAGTGAATGTTGTCAATGTTTAATTAAAGTGTTCTGCTGAAGGGAAATTCACAGTACATACACCACTGAAATCTAATCATGACCATCTCTTTCGCTCTCTGTATCACTGCCTGTCCCTTTCTCTGCAACTCCTACCTTGTTTGTCCTGCCAAATTATATTAAAAATAAATAAGCAAAATTATATACACATTCTGGGGCGCCCTGTTAGCTCACCTGGTTGAGTGTGCGCCCCATGTTCTAAGGCTCAGTCCTTACAGCAGCGGCCCGGGGTTCAGGTCCAACCCGCGGCCCTTTGCTGCATCTCATTCCCCCTGTCTCTCTTCCCTTCCCTGTCTTCAGCTGTCCAATCAAATAAAGGACAAAAATGCCCCCCAAATTCTTTTTAGAATAATAAAATGTGTCTCAAACAGTTCTTAACCATAACCAAATTGTGGGTTATACAATAATATATTTATTATACAATAATACTATATAATGACACTATAATTATGCTAGGTGTTTGTCTTGTTATATTGTGTATAGGTTCCACTGTAATGACTAAAAAAACATATGTAGCTCTGTGGTTTAAACTGGATCATGTGAGTTTTTGTTTGTGTTGAACAGCACAGAGACAGACTGCTAATTCTATCCTGAGCTCAGTTTGTGAGACCAGTTTTTCCTCTCATCTCAATCACCTTCTCCCTTTCTTTTTCTCTCAGACTCCTCATCTTGTCCCGTATCTCTTCCCCTCCCAAAACTGAGCTTTAACTGATGGAGTCTTTTCATTTTCGTCTATCTTAGTGAGGAAAGTAAACACAGTGTCAATTGATATTTATATGTAAATGTTACCGGCTCTGCTAGGATCATCTTGCAATTGAAATTAAAAAAAATATAGGAGTGAAAGTGAAACTAGCTGGCATCCCGATGGATGAATACGGTTTGGTGGGACTGAATAGGAGCAGTTTGTCAGATGATGTCTGGGGATGAATGGCATTGAACTACATGCAGTCAACTAGTAATCAGTGTTTCCTTTAGGATTTGTTTTAGCAGTGGGGGCAGGTCTGTCCAAACAGCAACCGCCCCTAACCCATTCATTGTGCAAATGTACTTAATTTATACCTAGTCCTAGGTGAGGGGTCATTTTGCCTAGGCCCAGAATACAACCAGCAGCATCATCAAGAATGAAGACGTGAACGTAAATATGGCGTCATTCACGTGCATATTAAGTAGCCAAGTTGGTTTGTTTTGGTCTTATAATACATCCATAACTCCAGATTCCACTGGATGCAGAACGTCTGCGGAACAGCTCCGCTGCGTGCCGGCTGTGTGCGCTGCCGTCCGTCAATACCCACCAGGTCCGGATTAGTTGCGGCTCGGCTGCGGGTCACGAGGACTACGCGAATTCACGTAGAATAGAACCACAAAACCATCAACAGTTAGTTTTCATCCAGAGGAGTAGAGGGGAAACTACTCTGTGCTGTGTTTTCAAGCTGTAGTGCAGGGAAATATGATCCGCCATTAGCACGGTGTATTTTATTTAGAAAATTAATCGGATGTTTTATTTTGTTTCTGTGCTCGACTTCCTGTCCCACACTATCTGCCGTGTGCTGAATTGTTTCGGAGCTCTCCGACGTCCGGCAAAAACAGAAGCTCTGTGTATCTGCTCCGGAGGACCAGAGCTGGGGACGAGTCGGAACGCAGCCGTTCCGCAGCTGGTGGAAATTGGGGGGAACTGCTCCAGCAGAGAGGATGGTTAGTTATAGTTATGGTGCAGCTGTGACTCAGGTGGTAGAACGGTCGCCTGCCAATTGGAAGGTCGGTGGTTTGATCCCTGGCCCTGCAGTCCCATGCCGAAGTGTCCTTGGGCAAGACACTGAACCCCGAGTTGCCCCCGATGCTGCACATCAAAGTGTACGAATGTGTGTGAATGTTTATCTGATGAGCAGGTGGCACCTTGTACAGCAGCCTCGGCCACAGTGTATGAATGTGTGTGAATGGTTCCTGTACTACGTTAAGGCGCTTTGAGTAGTCGTTAAGACTAGGCTACATAAAATAGAGTCCATTTAGTTTAGCCAGCAGCTAAGTTTACAAGAATTTGTCCAAATTTCAAGATTTGTGGCAAACTAAGATAAACAGTTAAGACTACAAACTGACAGCTTTTGTTTTGTGTTAGATTTAGAGTGTGTTTGTGTAAACAGCGTGGTGGACCAGAGTGGACCGCCCAGACAGATCAGATTGAAATATATCTCTTCCTACACGCACACAGCGCGGGCATCGCTGTTCAGAATCCCGTCTATCTTCCAAGATGTAACGCTTGTATCCAGCTTGAAGCTGCAGGTCATCCAATTATAACGACCTCATCAACATTGTCGAAATCATTTAGATATTGAGCCAGTACGTTGAAAATCTTTTAGATAACAGGAGCCTATATGATTTACTGTAGCCATACTAACAACCCACTACCTGAACGCATTTTTCTACTCTCCCGTTTCACTCTCCACAACGCCGTCTTCAGGCAAAAAGCCACGTCGTGAGATCGATAACGGTTAGCTAGCTATTCTGTTTATGTTTCTTGGAATGTTAGCCTTAGTTATTTATTTCTTACCTTGATTTTGGGGTCTGCGTTTTTGGTGGAGCTGTTCGTTTAATAGTCGACTCGGAAGAAAGTGAATGTTTTGATAATAAACTCCATCAACACAACAGTATGTGGAGTTAAACTGGACGGGCCCAATAACCTCTGAATAGTTCTCCTTGTTGTTAAATTGCAATGTGAGCGGCAGCCATTATGTCGGCAGGATCATTTAAAAGGCAACCGAGACTACATTGTGCATCTGCCCTATTTCTGATACCGTGGGGCGGGAGAAATTTTGCCATGGCGGGCCGCCACTACAAAATCAACATAGAGGAAACACTGAGTAACATTCTCTAGTTAACCTGTATCACGCTTTGCATGATTGCTGACATAATCAAAGAAACATCATACTAAGTAAAGATTTTGTAGAAACGACAAGTTCATACACTTCATCACACACACCCACAAACACACACGCAATGACGTCGATGAGCAAGTCGGTAATCTTACACAATAACTTTGTCACACGTTATTTTTAGGCAATTATTCAACACACACACACTCACACAGTATACAGTACATACAGGTCAGTTGGATATTGTGTATTTAGGGTAGGGTTGCGACTAATGATAATTTTCATTACAGTTTAATCTGGTGGTTACTTTTTGGATTACTGAATCAATTGTTTAGCCTATCAAATGTCAAAAGATTCTGAAAAACATCCCTTACAAGGGTGATGTCCAAAATGCTTGTTTTGTCTGATCAACAGTCATAACCCAAAAGACATTACAATTAAGATGATCATTTATGTGAATCACTGACCCAATGATACCCCCATTGAAGAAGAAGGAAGCAGCAACTGTTTGGCATGTGTGCTTAATTAATGAGTTAATCAATCAATTCAAAGCTGTGGCTGGTTAGTTTTCTGTTGGTCAACTAATTAATAAATCAACTAAATTATTTCATCACTAATACAGGGTAAATGCAGTAAAGTTTCAATTTAATTATTCTTTTTTTTCTTTCTGAGGCTTTTCTACCCCGATCAGAAAACAATTCTGATGAAAAGTGAAAATTTAAATTTAGTGGCATGAAAATGGTGAAAGTTGAGCACGACATACAGCCGTTTTCACATATACAGTATAACAGCAGTGCATATTGTTAAATATGTCCTGTTATAGTTGCTAGATGTCCAGCCCTGTGCAGGATGTCAGGTCAGTGTGAGATATGTGTGTTGTTGGGATTAGGGATACCATGACTCACTCCTGTTTGTATGAGACTTGCTGAGGCTGACAGTGCTGCTAAGCTCTAAAGCAAACATTGAAGCTCTGAAGCCATGGACACACATGTGCCACTTTCTGATTACATAAACCCATATGGAATGTCTGATATCAACACTGATTATCAAGAATTCACATTTCTCTGTGCATCCACTTTGTGTTGAAAGTGCTCTTGAACAAGTCAGTATGTGAGTCACAATCAGTGTTGCCACAGTTACTTTGAAAAATTAACTTAGTTACTTTACAGATTACTTGATTTTAAAAGTAACAAAGTTAGATTACAAGTTACTTTATTAGTTACATTCAGCAGCTGCCGACAACCCCCCCACAGCCTCAACATAAAAATGACAACCGGTTTACTGTGAGGCAGCTCGGCGTGGCCAGTAGTAGGATCTGGTTTATTATGGCACGAAAGAGAGCGAGTTAACGGTGTTTAAGGGCAGCATTTCCGCTACAACATAGGCCTACTGCCAGACCAACTTCTTCAACTCTCCCCCACTTACTGGTTTTGCACCGAAGTCCAGCTTTTGTTGTTTGGGTGGTGGGGGGCCTCCTCCTCTCTGCTTCGCTCCACCTGCTGGGACTTGCTCTGTAAGTTTGACTGCAGCGCTGCGACTCCAAATGTTTCTTCAGATTTGACGTAGTGTTTTTGTAGCTCGATAGCACTTTGTCGCCACCAGCACAGAGTGTACAACCAACCTTAATATTGCCGTCTTTAGCTGACACAAACTCTAAATAGTGACTGTATTTCCAGCTAGAAAACGCGCATCTCTCTCCTGCCTCCATTGTTGTTTACATTTGTGTCGCTGCGTGGTAACGTGAACTGTCCTCATGCTGAAAACGTGACTTGTCGCATACGTGACTGCACTCCCCGAGACGCAAGAAGAAAGCAAAAATATATATTTTTACTAAGGAAAATGACAAATAGTAACGCACAGTGACTTGGATAAGTAACTTTAATCTGATTACTGGTTTGGAAATAGTAACGCGTTAGATTACTCGTTACTGAAAAAAGTGGTCGGATTAGAGTAACGCGTTACAAGTAACGCATTACGTGGCATCACTGGTCACAATAGAGGTAAATGCTCATATAAAACTATTTACATCTCTAAATACACGGCGAAAGACCTAACAAAAGTCTATTTCATTACTGCATTATGAGAAGTGGTGTAATACTGTATCAAAAAATGATATAACTTGTGGCATTTTAGGCCTTTATTTGATAGGAGAGCTTAGATGTGAAAGGGGAAAGAGAGGGGGAACGACATGCAGCAAAGTGCCGCAGGTTGGAATTGAACCTGCAGCCTCTGCGGCAAGGACTGAGCCTCTGTGTATGGGGCCCACGCTCTACCAGGCGAGCTATCCAGGCGCCCCAATGTCAACTTGGTTGACAAAAACACTAATCATCAAAAGATTTTAACACTGAAGTACTTCATCAAACAAAAAAACCCTCAAATTAAAGACGTTCTGTGTAAATTCATTTGTTTTTTACTGTTGGTCGGAACAAAACACAGCATATATTTTCACATTTTACAGAAAAGAATCGACAATTTAATCATCGATGGAAATAACTTAAAACCTTTTACTAGACTAAATCTTATCAATTGGCTATGTAACCACAGCAATGGTAGCAAATGCAAAGTGTAGTATTGGATTATATTTAAAGGGATGTTGTGCTGATTTTAAACCAGCTGAGCTGTGTTACTTTGGGTGGGCAGTGTGTTCAGATAAACGGCTTTTTCCCTCCGGGCGCCAGTGCAAGGAGCTCCCAGCAAACTTTTTCAACTGAAAAATAGTTTTCACTTTTTTCTGAAGCTTTTGAAAAGCTGGATTTTTCACACTACACTTATTTACAACTGTTATGGTGACAGCTCAGACAGCTCATGCACTAAAGAAATGGTGAAACTACCGAATGTTTGTTCTGCAAATTTTATTATTATGATCGGATTTTCACCTAGATATTTGCACAATTTATTCTTAATCAGATTTTGAACACTTTAAATGCTAATAGCGCTAATAAACACTTGCTTTTATGTTTATAAATGAACAAAATGAGCCCTACGTATATATTATACAGGTGTTGATATTGTTGTGTACGTGATTATGTGAGAGAGTACAGAGGGTTATGAATGCATCAGTATTACCATGCTGTAGAACTGCTTCTCTCGTGGACCTCTGGGCGGAGGCTGAAGCTGCTTCAGGACCGTTCCATCGGGATGCTGCAAAATACCTGCAACATATACAAAGATGGCAGTGAAAATCAAAGCAACGTTTAGCAAAGTAAAGCATTGTAGGGAGTTGAGTGCTTTAAGCACTGCAGAATAATAAGAACAATAATTAACAGCTGACAAAAAGAGCCCCAGTCATCAGCCTTGTTTGAGCATACCAGTGCTACAGTAGTGAAGTACAGTAAAATGATGATTATCAGACACCTCAATTTAATTTCAGTCAGCCGTTGATTCAGAAGAGAAATACATCATTGTAAATGGAAAACATATTGTTCAGTTAACCATAAACAGTTCACTGTGCTCACTGCCTTCAAAACGGAGGTTAATGTTAAATATTGAATCATAAACTCTGACATTTATCCAACAGACACACCTAGACAGCAGCAATAAAATACATGGCAAGAGAGATTAAGACAGAGGGAGCACTATGTAGATGAAGTGTAAGAACTTAAAATGGTAGAATCTGTCAATATGGGGTGAGGACATTAATTTAAAAAAATGTGCTACTGGGAGGAAAATAATGAGGGAGAAAGAGAGGCAGCATGAGAGACCTTAAAATAGATAGGCCAATGAAGTATTGTAGGTCTCCATGAGCTGTCAATGAGAAACTAATTGCCATCATTACCCTATACTCACGCAACGTTTACAACACCTGACAAACATCAGAACTCTTCGTTCACAAATTCAATCTGATTTCTGAGCATGTAGACAGGAAAAAAAGACATGCAATCTAATATTTAGAAATAGATCTAGGAATTAGGGCCTGTAAGTATCTCAGAGTACAAACTTAGTCCTTACTGACCAAAGATTTTCAGAGTCACACATTATTTGGTTAAACTGTTTCATTTCAATTCCTGCCAACATTTAGGAGAGCTCCAGAGGTGTCCTAACATGTTTAGAGTTACGGGGAATTTGAATGCTGACTGAGTTGCTGGTGAGGTTGGGTTCTTTTCAGGTTTATAATACTATGAGATAGGATTTTACAGCTCTGAAGTTATCAGGGTAAAGCCCAATGACATTGTGTTGCAGCAACATTTGAGCAAGGTTCAACTTTTTTGCCGGACAACTTATTTGCTGGATCACTCTGCATCATCAGCCCCACTACGTCAATGTCAAAATGCAGCTTTTCAACAGCGATGACTCGGGTCAATCACAACTAACAATATACAGCAAAAAATAATGCACTAATTAATTTACTTCCACGCTTTTCAGTATGAAGTCATAAAACCTATTGCTACACAGCTCTTTTATATGCATGTAAAACTGTGATTGGATAGGGCTAACTAGAATCATTTCAAACAGTTTAGTCAATTATTTTACTGAATGGAGTGTTCTTAGTCATGTTTTGCAATGAGACTCTTGATAAATACAGCCCATATTCCGGTATATCCTCATATGGGCTGACTTTATTGTAAACCCAAGCCATTATTTGTTTGTGCAGGGCACGTCTTACACCATAACGTATGGGAGAATTAACAGAGTGCCGGCAGCTCATTCTTTTAAGTTGTATCCAGCCCTACTACTGCTCCATGTCTTACACCATGCAATGAAAAGCTTGCTTTGCCAGTCTTCCTTACACAACGAATAAAAAAGGAGATAATATTATTCTTTATGAGAATTACGATAAGTCAATGATTCGTTAATTTATTCTTAATTGTTTTGTGTTGCATTACATTTGTTTTCGCATGAGGTTAAACTTTGAGTAGGAAAATAACCTAAAGTCACCCTGAATGTGGCTCCCTTTGCCACCCTATTTCCAGTGTAGAAAGCAAGATGCAGTGAGGAAAAGATGAGCGTCCCGTTACATCATCACATGCTGACCACAGCTGATTACAAATGGACTGAGTAAACTCGCAGTGGAAAGGATTAGTCTGTCCTTTGATCTCTAGATTCTTCTAAGAACTCACAGATGTACAAACACACACACACACGCAAATACTAAAGACTATACGAAACATCCATACACATGTAAAAATAACCAGCACACAAAGTAGGCCGTAAGGTCACTAGTCAGAATCCTGAGACCAAGCAGGAGGCAGTCATCCCTTCAATCTACAGCTACTGTCACACTGCTTCTACAGGCAGTGACTGTTCAAACAGGCTGTGTGAGCACGGCTCATAAGCAGTGAACCACACACCATCAGTCCAATCCACGCAAACATCATTAATCACGCATTAATGCTACAAAGGCTGTGTATCGACAGCATTAGTCAATATCCTGGACATTCCACTTCCGGGATTGCTCCGTTGCAGACGGAAATTCGGCTGGATTTCACCCATTTAGGCCTGATGTCCGTTGCCTTGGGCTTTCTCTGTGTTGGCGTTCTAACCTCCGGTAGATTTATGAGGACTATGGTTAACTGCTCCTCAGATCTCTGCAGGGTAAATCCAGACAGCTAGCTAGACTATCTGTCCAATCAGAGTTTTCTGTTGCACGACTAAAACTACTTTTGAACGTACACGTTCCACCAAAACAAGTTCCTTCCTGAGACTATTTAGCAGAGGCACCGCCGCTTTTCCCGGTGACTAGCACCGCCCCAAGACAGTTGTGATTGGTTTAAAGAAATGCCAATAAACCAGAACACGTTTTTCATCCATCCCGGAATGCTGTGTGGAGCTCACCTGGTAGAGCAGGCGCCCATATATAGAGGTTTACTCTTCGACTCAGCGGCCGCAGGTTCGACTCCGCCCTGCGGCCCTTTGCTGCAGGTCATTCCTCCTCTCTCTCCCCTTTCATGTCTTCAGCTGTCCTATATAAATAAAGGCCTAAAATGCCCAAAAAATAATCTTAAAAATAAAAGAATAGTGACCCAGATATGTAGTGAGCAGGACATTTCACAGTGTATAAATAAACTTTTCAATGCTCTCTGGTGGAGAAACTATGTCACAGAGACAAAATTTCTAAATGACCACAATCAGATCTTAAGCATTTCTCTGCTAGATATTATACATACATCTTCTATTAAAGATGCAATTGATTTGAACTTACTGAGATATTTCACTGCACCAAGGTTTCCATGAACTGGGGAGAGAGAGAGACTGGCTGAGTCAGTCACGTGATTGGCAGAGGCACAAAAAGCAGGAAAATATACTGTACAGAGCATCCGCACCCACCCATGCCCTAAATACCACCACGCCCTGATCATATACCACCCTCATATATTATATTGCTTTTTGTTTGTTTAACTGGTGGAACTTGCCTGATGCAATCATTCTTTCTTTCTAGCACCACACATAGGGCTCAATATTAAGTCATTGGCTACAGATAGGGCCTGTGGGCCACTTGCCTAATGAAAATGACAAACTGAACAATATGAACTTAATACACAATCTTTACATCATACCGGACAACTTTAAAAAACTATTGTAATAACTAAAACAATAAAATGCAAAAGATTTGTTATCCCCTTCTATGCCTTTTTAGCCTTTGCAGCTAGCGTGCTTAACAACTTCAAACAACTTCTCGCAGAACTCTCATATTAATGAAATTGTTACGCCATGCACTTTCTAATGTGAAGTTCGAATCACACCGATTTAACAGTACGCTTCAGGGACCAGCCAAGGGAAATGACACCAGTTTGATTTTTATGTGTCAAGGGGTTAACCTGCTGGCTATCCTCAAGATGTCTTCATTGATGGTTTCTTAAAAGCCTTGAATCATCGGAAAACAACTCCAGCTGAAGTTAAACGATTGTCAACTGTGTTTTGAGTAGGGATGCACAAATCCAGATTTTTGGGGTTTGGCCGAATACTGAATCCACTGGTTAAGATTCTGCTGACTCCTCCTCCCATCCTCAGTCCACGAACACAGTGAACACATGAATGAAGTAAACAGTAACTGTCCTTCCTTTGCCGTACCTGAAGTTGCTGCATTCTGGCTGCTGTCTGGAGATTCCTTCATGCACAACTCGTATTCTTTCAGATGTTTCATACCAAATGTTGTATGTTTTCATACCAACAGCGGCCATGTTGTATATTGTTTAGGGTCCTCGCCACCACCAGACCAATCAGCATTGCAGATTGAACACGTAGCTGGACTTGGATGGCCTTATTTTGACTGAAAGTACTGCCAAACAACACTTTTTCTGCTCACTAGTTCCATTTTCACTTTCTGACAGCCTACTGCATTGAACGTTCTACCTACGTAAACACCTTCCCGTATTGGCGGCATCATTACGTCGACCAGCGTAGCACGCGTAGTGCAAGCGTAGGGTTCGGCAGAAACCGAACCCCATCAAAAAGCCCAATATTCGTCCGAATCCAAAGCCGAATCCTGGATTCGGTGCATCCCTAGTTTTGATATCCCGCAGTGGTCTCCGTTATGGGTGTGCGCTGGGCTGTACTCTCAAGACAATCTGATTGGCTGAAGAGTTTGATAGTTCGTGGAAAACATCTGATTGGAGAGAAGTCAATAGCTCTCCCAGTTTGTTTTTGTGTTTACACCATCACAAACAAGAAAGAATAGTTGGAAGGAAGTCGTAGCTTGCGTGTTTACAGCAAGCTATGTTAACAGTTACAACCTAGCCTAGTCTACGGACCACCACCTGATGCCACCAGTTTATGTAGTCATGCAGCCAGACGAGGGGTCTCGTTTATAACCATTGTGTATGCACAAACAGGGCCTATGTTCACCAGCTAGTCTCTAACTGCATCTGTCTGCTGCTGAGCAAGGGGTGTACAGTGAGATTTTAAAAGGTCTTCTTTTGAAAACAGCTGCCTGCTGCGGCCGAAGACAGCGCTATGAGAACGGTGAGAGTGAACCAAAACAGTAAAATAACCGACCGGAGAGATAAACAATCAGCTGAAACTCACTATAAAGCTCTGTAAAGTCAAGGGGAGCTGCAGATTCAGGTGATCATTTTCTGTAGGTTCTTCACTGCACAAGACACCTTTCACATTGTTTTTCACATTGTCTTTTGATACATTGTTAAAAAAATATTGATTATCTCTGCTTTAAAGGCCCACTTACATGCTCATTTTCAGGTTCATACTTGTAGTTTGGGTTTATACTACAATAATAATAAATATCAAATAACAAAATATCGGTTGTCGGCAGAGTCATTCTGAAAAGATTGGTACTGCTTCTCTACCCCATCTCGCTCAAACCACAGTGACCCAACATCCTTTGGAGAATATTTTATAATCTAGTACAGAACTGTCTGGCAATCATTTAGAAAAATGTAGCTTTCAGGTTGAAAGGTTATAAAGTCCTGCCCACCTTCAACATGAAGAATCAACATGGAGCAGCTGACCGGTGAGGACTACTGAGTAACATAGCCGGACTTTCCCCTTTGCCTTTCTGTCTTGCATCAGACCCTGTAACTACATTATGATCTAACTACACACAGTAGTGCAGTGCAGATTTGCATGTAACGTTTCAAGTTTCCTGACAGTGCTGACATAACCTCTGGGTCCTTTCTATCTTATTAAAACCTTATTTTAACTGACAGGGTTGCCCTCGAATTTATAGGAATTAATGAAACCACCTGCTTCAGTCAGTGATCAATGAAAACCTCCACACTTCAGCTCTTCATGGAACATAACTGCCCATAATACTAGGCCTGCACAAATAATCAAATTGTAATCAATCACGATTTTGGCTTCCCACGATCAAATTTGCGTGATCGAGCGATATTTAAAATGCATCATTCCGTTCAGAACAGTTTTTGCAAAGCCAATCTAGCACTCCATAAACCACTATCTGATCACGTCTCCATGAGCCAATCAGAGTTGTTCCCTGCACCGCGCAGCTTAGTTTTTAGATGTAGACAGTCACAGAGGACAGAGTAACGTGAGGAAAATTCCACAACAGGTAGCAGTCGGTCATCATAAGCCGGTCACAATGTTTACCAGTTTACCAGTAAACCCAACATTTAGTCCCGTCTGTGTTGTTTCTCTGACAACAGCAGTGACCAGTGCTAGTTTGTGTCTTTTAGCTCATAGCTTTAGCAGCAGACTGTTGGACTTCCCGCTGTTGGAATCCTGTCACACTACACCGTTTAGCTGTCAGAATTTTAGCATTGCCTGTGTCTTTCACGGCAAACGTGCATGTGTGGAAAGCGGTCGCACAACAGCTGAAATGGCATACTCCTTCACAGTATCCTTCTATAAAGGAGGAATGTAGCACAATATGGATGTATTGGCAGGAATGTAGCACAATATGGATGTATTGGCAGGAATGTAGCACAATATGGATGTAAAAGCAGTTATAATTAGCCTATGTGACAATAAAATTTGTTTGGGCTAAAATCAACAAATAATCATGATAATTAATCGTGATCTCAATATTGATCAAAATAATCGTGATTATCATTTTGGCCATACTCGTGCAGCCCTACATAATACACATTTAAACACAGACTTAGAGAGTGTTGTCTGGCGGCCTGGGGAAACAGAGCAGTGGGAAGAGGAGTGAGCAGGATCATTTTTAGTCAGCAGCAGTACAAGCTGAACAGGATTCCAGTGCTTGTTCTACAACTTTTATGGAGACTCAATGAGACTGCTGGCTCAGTCTCAAATATTGTGTCACTTACTACGTTTCCCTGCCTGTTAGTTTGAACATTTGTGGCCTGTGTTAATTATTGTTCACTACCAAGCCCAGCAAAATAAGATCATTCCACATTACTGTCACATATACAGTACTGTATCACTGCTGCTATAAAACGACAGTGCAGACAGAGATAAAGAAGAAAACCGTCACAGTATATTCTACAGAATATATTAAAAGACACAGACACATTCCCAATATTGCACACATTTGGATTACATTTTTCAGATTACATTATTGATATTGTTTATGTTTAATATATAACTTGTGTTCAGCAAAACTAAACTACTATATTTAAGACATCCAGATACATTTAAAGCTGTCATTTGTCAACTTCCATTTAGAAGGTTTTGGTTAAAAAGCAATATTACACATTTAGTAGCCTGGCATTCTAATAGCCATTCCTCAGTTCATTTTTGATTTCCAAGGGGCACAGACCAAAATGCCTCCGGGCGCACTTGAATAGACCTACACCCATCTATATCTATGCCTACACCCAATCAGAGCAACAAAACGTGACCTACAACCAACCAATCAGAGCAACAAAACAAAGTAGAGCTGAGCGACACCAAAGATCCTCTATACTAAAGATTGGGTATTTCAAGCTGCACCAATGGTATGAAACGGTACATACTTCCTGTCTCCTAAAGGGGCGTGGCCTCATTTGAACGTGTAATGAACGTCGTGTGGATGAATGAAAAGTTATATTTGAATAATTTATTAATATGTTCTTTTGCCAATGTTAGCTATTTCCACAGCTAAAAGACATATTTAGCATCACGGATATTAGTTTTGTTAGGGCGTTCACCAACGTTAGCGGACGTTAGCTTCTCTGTGTTGCCAGATCTCGTGAGACTTTGGTCCTGAGACAGAAACAGGTCTCAAACTAAGTTAATTTTCTCCTGATGTGTGCGTCTGAAAAATGACATTTTAGTTTCAGAATGTTCTGGAGATATGTGGCTTGTATTGTGCGTCCAATATTTACTTTGGTGACTATGGGGTGAAAGAATTGGTCCTAATCTGTGTTCACGTTCACTTCTCTCATTGGAATCAATACACACAGGACCTGCTGCTAGTCTCCTAAAGAGGCGTGGCAGTGGGCGGAGCCCACGTGACACAGATACAGCAAGCTAGCTCGAGTTGGAGCGTCTCGGTTCTAAACCGTCTCTGGCGACACATGCAAGTGTGGACCGTTTTGAAGCAGGCAAAAAAAAGATAACTGGCTGGTTACAACCTGTACACTAAAATGTGTCTCTGAAAACATTTGAGGCGAGAAATAGGCAATAAAGGAACAGAATCTTCATTCATATTTGATCAGCACTGCCTAGTTTGACAGTTTGATCTGTGTTTCATGAGCCTGGACTGTGCTGGACGCTGTATGCCAGTTCCGTTCGGTAACTAGGTTCTGTAAGCACCGAAACAGGTGAGTTCACAGATTCGTCTGGTTTCCAGGCTACACACTTAGGGCTACAACTAACGATTATTTTCATTATTCTCAATTATACTCAATCATTATTTTAATTTATCAATTACCTGTTTAGTTAATAAAATGGCAGAATACAGTGAAAAATTCCAATCTGAGAGGCTATGGTTATGTCTTGAAATGTTATGTTTTGTCAGTGCTAAACCAAATATATTCAGTTTACAGTGATATGAAAACAGCAAATCTTCAAACTGCAGAAGGTGGAGCAAGAGAATGCACTGTAGGTAATTTTACTTAATAAATAAACCGTTGTACATTGATTTTCTGTTGAGCGACTAATTCACTGACATTGATAAAAATAATGGAGTGTCTATTTGCACCCCCAGTACGAATAGCCTCGGCCACACAGCTGAGCTATTCACACCCTGTGACGTAACAACAAAAACACGTTGCTCGCGTGCACCGAAATCATGGCGGACGTTCATCTTCCATGACCGCAAAAACTGTCAGGAAAGGAAAGTTATGTCTCTTAAGTTTATAACAATTGAATTTCTAGCGGAAAATGGATACTACAGTTGCGCTTTCTGTCTTCAGTGAAAGCATACAACCGTTAGTTTGTTAGGTAGTACCTATTTTTTGTATACAGTATGGTTACCTAGCAACCGAGGCTTGAAGACACCATAGACAGTATATAATGGACCAATAGACCCCGTTGCTCTGGACGGAGACCAGTGAAGGCTATTAGAAGCACTTTTCCGGTGATCACTTGCTTTACTGCGCAGCCTCCAACTGACAGAGACAACGTAAATGTGATGTGAGCAACGTGTCCGAAAGTTGTAAGTCTTCTGGTAGCTGTGCCATGACACAGTCGTTAGCTTATTTTTACAAAAGCATCTGCTACGGAGCTATAACGTGAGGTACAAGGTAATGGAGCCTTTTATACATTGTCGTGTTTCTTTAGAAATAAACAATGGACAAATAGAGTCTTTAAATGCTTCAGATGTAAAGTTATTCGCAGTCAAGTGACGTAAAAAAAAAATGGCGGTCAGCGGAATGCTAACAAGAGGTGATTGCTTCGTAGCAACAAAATGGCGCCATCGGAGGTTCGCGTCCCTGAAGCGAAGCTTACCCCCTGGAAGACACCAAGTGGTAAACAGTTGTACAGCATCCTGTAAGAACTGCTAGGTGAGTGATTAGAGCACTGAGCTTTGGTCTGGGAGTCTGGAGTTCGATTCCCTGGTGAGGTGATCTTGTTTTTTTTTATTTTGGATTGGATAATTTGCATGCCATTATGCAAGTCAGGGCCAGCGAACGCAAAAACAATTTTGCAGGGTGGTAGGGGAAGACTCATGAATATTCATTAGGGGACTCATCCCTGAATGGCTAGTACTCGTTGCCTGCTCTGGTTGGGTTGGTTAGGTTTAGGCAAGAGGAGTGGGATTGGTTATGGTTAGGGTAAAGGCCGGGACACACAGGAATTCAGGAACTACATGGCCTATTTCTCGCTTAAAATGTTTTCAGAAACACGTTTCGGTGAACTATTTTAGTACAATATGAGATCGTATTCTGAACGAGCCGCCATGACAGTCTGGCTTTGAATTTCCGGAGAAAACAAACCCATGTGACGCGTTCGTCCAATCAGCTGCCGGTTTTCATTTCTTGGGCAACAATACAGAGTAGCGCCGTCTGCTGCTATGGAGACGTATTACATTTCTCAAGTCGGTGTCGCCTCAGTGTGTCCCGAGGCAGTTTTTTGGACCCGACTGATCATCTCGACTGGCTTTTCTGTCGACGGTTGACCGTCTGGCTGGTGTGTCCCGGCCTTAAGAATGTCAGGGCGAGCCAATCAGTGATGAGTTCCCTAATGAATATTCATGAATCTTCTCCTACCAACCTGTAAAAAAAAATATTGCGTGTGTAAATATATGCCAAGGTACTGTAAATGCACAGGGGCAAATAGCATACATTGATATTTGTACCAGACGGGGTATTAATAGAACACATTGCTGTGTGCACCGGCGGGGTACGAATAGCACTTCTAATTGCACCAGGGTAGGAATAGCATACACTGCTAATTGTACCAGGGGTGCAAATAGCCTCACCCTAAAAATAAAGTGGTGGAGCTAAAAAAAATCTTTAGTATTACATTTGGATGCAGGTGAAGTGTCTCTAAGATAGACCCTTGTGTGAGGTATCAATGAACTCAGCAGAGACTTCCTTCTTCATTGGTGATGGTTTGGCCCGCCCCCTATGCTTTGGCCACGCCCCTTTTCACAGCTAATGAAGCGCATGACGTAGAATCTTGTGTGAGGTATCGTTGTACTCGGCGGGAAGTTCCCTTTTCATTGTTGACGATTCGCGGCGTCTGAGTGCCGCGCAAATGCACGGTCGCAAGGAGCGGCGTCCGCCGGTAACCCCGACGCGCGCAGAGGCGCGAGGGCCCGTCCATCGCTGCTCGCAGCTTTAATTTTTATTGTCTCTGGTGATACAAGAAATCATGAAGTAATAACTAATTATGAGCATTATTATCTGAGACTTAAACTGGAGCTCATATATCATAATAATTACAGACAGGTAGAAACAGGAAAGTTTGTTTACAGTTCTGGTAAGAATGTAATTCAACACAGTGAAAACTGATGAACCAAATGGAAAAAAGTAAATGTTGGATCACACTAAGAAATGTGTACACTACATCAAAATGGATCAGGTAAAACAGGAAAACTTGTGGACAGATAGGTTTGTCCTGGATGCGTTCTGGCTGATTGCAGACAGCAGGGAACTCTTGAAATGCCTGCCTCACAACATAAAGATGCATCTTCCAGGAAGTTGCAATACCTCGAGGTAACAAACTGACCAGCAATGACTCATCCATCTGAGAGGTACTGTAAATACCACCAGCTGCTGACTGTAGCATGCCCAATCAATTCAGCTCAACACCTCGCCTGATAACACACAATGGAGGCTTTAATAATGTCAGGTGCCCTGTGTGCAAGAGTGTGAGTGTGTGCCAGTGAAGACTATAGGGAGACCATGGAGCAGGGATGTCAGTTACAAATCCACAAATCATCTCTGTCAGATTTAGTGCAGGGACCCACATGTAAAGATGTAGTTGGTGTAGAATAGTAGTGAGAGAGTGATGAATGTGGTGCATGAATCTTAACTCACAGTATATACTGTACATGCTGCTCCCTTAAGTATGAAAAAAATCACCAGGCCAAATTTGTATTACATAATCTCCTAATTTAGCCTACGGTTCCTGATGACAGTAAACATACCTGGTAGAGCAAGAGCTAAGAAATTGTCTGAATTATTACTTTGTTGTCCACAAATATAATCTTTAACATCTGGGTTAATTGATCTTCTCACAACCTTTTTTCAACAATACATCATACAGTTTGAATAAAGTTGTGTGTGTGTTTATATTGGAACAGAAAACGGTAGGTGGTTTATTTGTAGGCCGAATTTTCCACTAAACCCAAACAATTTATATAATGTCCTCGGTCACATATAGGTGTAACAAGCAACATTAAGTTTCGAAGTTTTAATTTAAAAAATGTGTAAAGGAAGTCATCTTTTGTGACAGAAGTAAGAAAGATAGTTTGTCTAGTTTACTTACCCACTGTATCCACTCCATACTTGTGACCCGCCACCTGATGTGACAGCGGGACGCAGCCGTTCAGGTGAGCCTGGACTTGTGGCCCCAGTGGCAGCTGACCGCACTTGTCTTTCGCGGGGTGCCCGCCGGAGAGCCGCGGTGTCAGGCTGACCCCACCAGCTCCTGAACTGGGGGTCAGTTCCAGTCTTCCGAGACCTAGAGAGGACTCCATCATCACTTGACGCTGAGTTGTTGACATTTGCACCAAAAAATATATAAATAAAGGGGGAGAAGCACTGTCTTTTTTTCTCAATAAAAAATAAAAAGTCAACAATGTGACTATCGATTCACATACTGTTATTGTTACGTAAGCACAGAATACAGCCCTGCACACAAACTGTTAGGGCGTGAGGTTGAAAAGCCCTCATGGATATGGTCCAGTCCAGATGAAACCAGCACAGCAGCTTCGGTTTGGTTCGCAGTTTTGCACCACCGACAACAACCACCTTGATGGAAAGCAACACTGCCGTGTCCGGTGGTGAAACAGGGCTCCTGAAGCAGTGCTAATTCAATGATTTTCATATCTTAAACAGAATCATAAATACACCCTGGCCACATCCCACTTCCTATGAGTGGGTCAAATAGAAACAAAGCACGATTTCCGTTAGCAGCTTCCAAAATAAAACGAACGGCGAAGCATCGATACTGCCTTGTACCACGGTAGTAAATGCAGAGATCTCTGCTGCTGATAAAAAGTCGGCAGTCGTGTTGTTCAAGCGTTACGTGTCGGTCCAATCCCGAACATCGTTATTTATTGTCAATACCAATATATGTGGCAACTTTATTTTGAAGGCAAAGTCATCCAACCTCCGGTCTTATCTTTATCAAGTTCAGCTAGCCTGACACACGCAGCTTCACTTCCTCGCTTTAGAGAAGTAAATACTGTTGTATCTCAGTAATGGTGAGGTTACGACACACTCAAGAGTGATATCCAGTTCCAGTCAGCAAACAGAGAAGCAGGCGGGTCAAATAGTGAAAATAAACTCTCGAAACTGCACAAAGAGGCTACTCAGTCCTGGTTTTGATTGCTAAGTCATCGATACTGTCCATTAGGCTGCTAAGCAAGCCCTTCATCGCGTCACAATTCAGCAGACCAGAGGGACATCACGCTTGCCGTGCAGACGCCTTCAAAACGAAGGCCTATCCGTTGAGGTTGAGCACAAAAACGATGCATTGTCGTCCTAAAATTCATTATATTAAAAGGAATCAGTAGAGTGATCCTCATCTAGATATCCAGGTCAGTGTAGGCGGCTACCATCTATGTAATGAGTAGCGCCCAAAGCCTTTCACAGGTTTGCGACACTTGCCATTGGTGTCGCAAACTTACATTCGCGGCAGCAGTCGTGCCTGGATGATAGATGCATTCTAGATCATCGCAACAACGATGCGACCAAAGATTCGAAATATATATATATTATTATTATTATATATATTTTACATACACTTGCTTGTCGATATTGTTAATAATTCCTCCCCAATTTCGGATCCCATTGCTTCTGAAACATGTCCAGTAGTGTAGATTTTGGTTTAGAAGTATAATTGGTCGTGCCACTCCGTTAAATCGCGAATTATCTGGTAAAACCAATATGTAGGGCGCAGAGCATCAAGAACAGAGGCAAAGCGCAGCTATATGTCATATCATTGCTTCTGGCTTTGGTTGCGCCTTGAAAGGTCAGTGTCAACGAGGTCAAAGTTGAAATAATTTGAACTTTGAGCGCAGTGCTCAGCAGCAATTTCAAGCGGTGGACCAAGGTAGCACTTCCTCCAAGTTGTATCCACCACTCTCCCCATAGGAAAAAGTGTTTTTGGGCCATATGGCATCCCATGATGGCCCAGGAGTACTTGCACTGTTTGGCCCATAGACTGTAAAACATAGACGTATAATAATAACTGGATACTGGATCCCAAAATGGTGTCTGTTTAGTTCAATGGAGTTGCTTGCATGGCGCATATGCCAAAAAAGTTTCTAAGCTCCCAGGTTTACTTCTGTGATATGAACGAAGCCCACTGAATAGAGCTCAACAGTCCCGCCCTCAGTGTTGGGGAGTAACGGAATACATGTAACGGCGTTACGTATTCAGAATACAAATTATGAGTAACTGTATTCCGTTACAGTTACAATTTAAAGGGGTGATAGAATGCAAAACCGATTTTACCCTGTCATAGTTGAATAACGACAGTTCGGTGGGTAAATAGGACATACATAGAAGCTCAAAGTCCCACTGACACCCCTTTGCTATGAAAATCTCATATTTTGAAACTGCTGCTGAAAACGGGCGAATCCCAACAAAGCTGAGTTGCTTGCGCAGGCATCTCAAAATCCGGAACCTTAAGAGAACAGTCACGCCCCAACATTTACATAGGCTACACAACTGACCTGAGATCAGGTAGTCTTCTGAATCTAGCTAGGTCACGCAGATCTCTGCTATTCCATTACAAAATTCACTTCTGAAACTTTTTTATGCGAGAAATCAACTATGTAAAGCTCAAATATGGGCCGTTTTACGAAAATAGATGGTTAATTGCAAATGTTGTCCGACTGTGTGTCGGAGTTCGGCACCGGTGCTGCCTGTGTTGTTGCCTCGCCGCCCAGCCTGCCTTCCTTCACACACCCCGGCCTGCTCTGAGGAACTTGGAGCTCCGTTACGGCTTGCAGCCGACAGCACTCCATACCCGCGCAAAGTCACCGGTTTTTGGATAATGGATCACTACACGCTGGTGCTCTGACAGAGCTCCAGGGCCTGCAGGCCAGCTCCCCTCTTCCTGCTAGCTAAATGCCCGGTGTGTGTGAGTGTGAGAGCACGGTCAGCGAGCTTGTTGCACCAGCAATCTGTTACCACAGGTTCCAGTTAATATTTTAATGTGTGTAATTATAATGTGTTGAGTTATTTAAACAAACGATTGGGGAAATAAACGCCGCTTGTCCGCGAGTCTCATTGATAGAGCCTGCGGCTGGATGTAGCTTTATCAATGAGAGCTAGCTCCTAGAATTCCTCTGAAATTCACAAATATTCATTAACTTGAAATCGGACATCGTAGTTAGCTTTATAAGACATTTATTTAGATGTGTAAGTGGCGTGACGAAATTCAAACTGTAAATATACTCGAATTACGACCAAAAATGAAGCTAACTATCCGTGATTTGTAGCTAGCTACACATAGCTAGGATTGAAGGGACAGTCATAGCTAACGAAACCCCCACTGTTGACAAATATTCATTAACTTGAAATCGGACATCGTAGTTAGCTTTATAAGACATTTAGTTAGATGTGTAAGTGGCGTGACGAAATTCAAACTGTAAATATACTCGAATTACGACCAAAAATGAAGCTAACTAGCCGTGATTTGTAGCTACACATAGATGGGATTGAAGGGACAGTCGCAGCTAACGAAACACCTAGCTAAACTTCACAAATATTAACTTGAAATCGGACACCGTTGTTAGCTTTATAAGACCTTTAGGGAGATCTTGTATAAGTGGCGTGATGAAATTCAAACTCTAAATATACAGAAATTACGCCAAAAATGAAGCTAACTATCCGTGATTTGTAGCTAGCTACACATAGCTAGGATTGAAGGGACAGTCATAGCTAACGAAACCCCCACTGTTCACAAATATTCATTAACTTGAAATCGGACATCGTAGTTAGCTTTATAAGACATTTAGTTAGATGTGTAAGTGGCGTGACGAAATTCAAACTGTAAATATACTCGAATTACGACCAAAAATGAAGCTAACTAGCCGTGATTTGTAGCTACACATAGATAGGATTGAAGGGACAGTCGCAGCTAACGAAACACCTAGCTAAACTTCACAAATATTAACTTGAAATCGGACACCGTTGTAAGCTTTATAAGACATTTAGATGTTGTATAGCTAAGTGGCGTGACATTGTGTGTAACATGTGGTAAGAGATTGCTGGTGTAACAAGCTCTCTGACCGCGCTCTCACTCTCACACAACGGGCCATTTAGCTAGCAGGAAGAGGGGAGCTGCAGGCCCTGGAGCTCTGTCAGGGCTGCCAGCCTAACGGAGCTCACAGCAGGCCGGGGTCTGTGAAGGAAGGCAAGCCGGGCGGCGAGGCAGCAGCACCGCCGCTGAGGTCTGTTGAAGTTAAAAAAGTTAAAACCATGGTTATGTTCTATGCTTTAAGTAATAAATTGTATGCTGCAATCGGGTTAGGAAAATAGGAATGAAAACTATTTGACTGAAAAGAATAGGTCCAGACTGACCTGATTATCACAATCACCACCTTTTGTCTCTGTAAACAAAAGGTAAAGACAGAGACTTTCTCTCCCCTCTCTTCCTGTCTTTGGTTAAATTGATTAGATTAAACCCAACTAAGAGATACCTTTTGCCACACAGCATAAAATAACCTTCTGCTTCCTTCAGTCTCCACCCTCCTGGTGTTTTAGTCTGGGTTAGGACAACTGAATGTTAATTCCTGTAACCTTGTAAGAACTTGACATCTGCATGATAGAGCCTATTGATCTGTGGGTGCAAATGACCCGTAGGAGGCAGAGTTAAAGATATGTCCTTCCTCATTGGACAGCGAACCTGTCACCATGGCAACAAAGAGCCTATGAGGAAGGCTCTTACTCACAAAGGAGAAAAGTAACCACCCAGGTGTAGGGGAATATAATTCGGAATGAGAGGGGATTTCAGGACTGATTGATGTAAATCCTGAAGAGGAGACATGTCTGTCAGTCAGCTGCAGTGTAATATTTGTGCTTTGACT
>CM046807.1:28148330-28281379 GCA_025617405.1 Perca schrenkii
CTCTGTCCAGTATTTAGAATTTTTACTGCAGTAACTATTTTGAACACTAGCTGTCAGTATTACATATTGCACTTTTAAGGACCCTCTAAGTTGATGTACCCCAAAAAAAACTATCCGCTGAAATATAGAAGTTTCTTTCACTATGCAAAGTCTATGGGAAAAGTCTTTCTGGGCCAGAGGGGTGCAGTTCCACTGTTGGCCTCTAACCCCATGGCTGTTTTAAGATCCTGTTTATAAGTACATGGTTATTTTTCACAAACGGAGACATTTCCCTTTGTTTGTACCCTTCGTTTACACGCAAATGGAGAATTCGCCTCTGAAACCGAGTCTTTCTAAAAACTCCGGCCAGAGTGGAGATTTTTGAAATCTTCGTTTGCACGTTTGCATGTAAACTGAGACAAGGCAGCCGAGAGAGAGAAAGAGTAAGTGATTCGTTGCTTTCGTTGCTATTTTCGGGATTCTGATTGGCTAACGTGGGCTTGAGCTTCTCGTTACACTGCCACCTACAGGTTTGGCATGCTCTTGACTCCATTTACGGATATGGTACGTGTAAACAAACACGAAAACTGACAGCTGTGCACAATGTTATTTTTGAAAACGGAGAGGTTGAAATGTCTGTTTAGGAAAATAGCCGGCCACGTGTAAACGTAGCATAAGACATGGCACTGTTCCTGGGGGCTTGGCTTACGATCTCAAATTTCCAGTTTTAAAACATCTTAAGGTCACAAAGAATAGTTTTAATCAGTTTTTGTAGATACTTTTGGCTTTTTTGAAGGGATACACACATTTACAGAGGCCCTTTGTCTGATGTAAATGAGCGGCAAAAAAACACACCCAAAGAACACCAATTTCAAAACGGCTGTTATAAATATTTCAACACATCTGTGTAACATTAACGTTAATGTTAACTCATCTGGTTCTAGACAGCACACATTTATAACGTTAACTTTTCAAGCCATAACGTAAACTAACACCTGCTCATTGCGTGGGGACCCAAATAAAAAGGAATCTAGAGTCAAATGAACAGATTTTATTAAAAAATAAATGAAAATAAATAAAGCCTGAATAAAAGTAATATAACTTAACGTTAAATAAAATTAAGTTGAATGGATGTCCATCCTCTCTGCCCGGCTTGTCCTGGTCTCTCCCTGTGAAAGGCAAAATAATGTTTTAAGGTAACGTTAAATCTGTATTCAAAAACACTTCACTCAACATGTAACTAACTTTTAAAATAATAACTGTTAACAGCAATATTACATAAATATAAATGTGAACAACAGTAAACTGTTATAGCTTAATTACAAAATTGCTAACAAATTTAAAATTTAGATTCACGTCTTCTTCTGGTAGATGTCAGTTTCAAAGTATTCGAAAGAAAATCTTCAATTAGCATTAGTAGAAATTAATGCAGCGGGGAGCATCAGGAAGGGCTCAGTGAGGTATGGCATCCCCAAATCAACTCTTTCTGACCACAAATTAGCAAAGTTTGAGTGTGGTGAAAAAAAAACAAATAATGCCCTTACCACGAAGGAGGAAGAGGCCCTGGTGTCCTACATCGTCTGGATGGCAGACTACAGCTTTCCGCTCATCAGGAGCATTATGAAATGCCTGGCCTTTGCCATTCCTAAAAGAAAGTAGCACTAAAAAGACTCTGGTGAACCTGGACAAGGGATTCAGCAACAACTGGTGGTCCCTCTTTAAAGGTCCAATATGTAATTTACATTTACTGTAATAAATTAAAAAAAAATGACAATTAAGGAAACATGCTAGAGTACCCAAGTTGGTTACTCGCAATAATAAATTGAGACACAGCCAGTAAAGTTATCCCGCCATGCTAACCCTGCTAACTGCTAACGTTATTGGAGGACCAGGCAAGCGGCCCACGGCTGTTGTAGCCTGTGTAGCTTGTTCAGCAGCCGTAGCCGACAACGATGAGTTATTTTAAGCCAAGAGAGGGGGGCTGTCATAGATATTCTATATCTATGGGGGCTGTAAATTGGGAAGAGAGGACCGTGAGTTTGCAGTTTGTTTAGCGATTGTTGCCGTAATTCTAAGCCAATAAAGTGTGTATTTCTGTCGAGTGGAAAAGGACGGCAAGGTAGTGGTATTTTTAGCGGTTCCTAACATAATTCTAAGCCGAGAAAGTGTCTGTCTGCAGTGTGGAGAGAACGGCGAGGTTGTGGAGTGTTTAGCTGTCCCTACTGTAATTCTAAGCCGGAAAAGTGTGTCTGTCAGTTGGGTACAGAGCTCTGTGTGAGCACGGGCTTTTTTGATATATATAGCCAGCATCTAACGTTAGCTACTCCGCTGTGCTGTGGAGTAATGTCAGGCTATGTGAGACAAGCGTCTAGCAGCATTGTTGTGGATGCTCCGGTCTCAGCCTTGTAACCTCTGTGATCTTCGAGTCTGGGGAGGAGGGGCGGGGGAGACGACTCTCTCCAGTATTTTGAATTTGTACTGCAGTAACTATTTTACTGCCAGCGGCCGATGTCTGCTCCATCGCTGCTCCAGAGGAAGGTGAGTCCTCTGCTCCGCCCATCAACTTCTCCGCTACTCAAGAGCTAGGGGCCACCTCTGCTCTGCCAAGTAGCTCCACCGCTGCCCCAGAGGCAACGGTGATACCAAGTTGAAGGTACAATATGTAACATTTCTGCATTAAAATGTCTAAAAAAGACCATACCTATGTTATATATATTTTTTTTGAGTTGTGTAGTTACACTATCCCAAATGTTTCCACCAAATGTCAAACCCAGAGAAATCGGTTATTTTATTTCTGACACAGGAAGTTTCCTTTAGCTGTCTGTCAGTGGCGTAATATAACCTTTGACCCTCTAGTTCATATGTCAAACTCAAGGCCTTATCTGGCCCCTCGCAGATTTTGATCGGCCCGCACATCAATATAGGTTCTCAATAAATTTTGGCCCGCCTAAGTTTTTGTCACTTATGCAGATGCGTTTTTCAACCTTTTTGCCACTGTTTCAGACTTTCTTTTTGGCCGATTTTTCTATGCTTTTTTCCACCTGTTGTTTTGGTTGCTTTTGCAATCTTTTTTTGGCGATTCTTTTCTATGATGGCTAAGAAACTTTTTTTCTGACTTTTTTGGGGCTTTATGTCGACCAAACTGTAAGTGAGAAGACTATATAAGACATGCAATAATACAGTCACAGATATTTGACTTTTTCTCTCTCGCCGCGGGTCCTTAAAAGTATTAAATTGTCTTAAATTCAGATTGGATGGGTCTTAAATATGTTTGTGTCATGTCACCGTGAAAATGCAATGCAATCTGTTCTGCTTGGTCAAATATTTCTTTGCTATGCGCTGCGTTGTCACCAAGACCCACCCTTCAATAGCATTTATTGGCCAGGCGTCCATGCTTATGCAATGATAAAAAATATATATATATATATATATATATATATATATATATATATATATATATATATATATATGATAGTTCACCTAAAGAATAAAAAAAAGGAGCCCAAAACAACAGTTGGCTCAAAATTAAATGATTTATTAAAAATGTAATAACAATAACTTATTTCACCAGTAAATTCCTGTTAAACGACAAAAACAACCACTGGATGGGAAAAATGTATTTTACAATAACTTTAAATGTTTCTCAACAGCAGCTATAGACTGTTGTTGGAATCCTCTCCAGTGAAATACAGACACACTTTTACACCGTTTAGCTGTCAGCATTTTTACCATGTTTACTCCAGCTGCTAGCTAATGTTAGGCTAACGTTACCTGCTGTCGAGTGTAGTGTTACCGTAACTAGCGTTCCGTGTGGCGATGTTTCAGTTGACTGTAAATGTCCGTTTTCGGAGCATCAGAGAGAAGCGGAGGCATCTAAATAAGGCACCGAAATACGAGTTGCTATTCGGTCCGGTAGATAACGGTCGTTAAGGCACTGGTGCCATATTAGCATCGGGTCTGCGACAACTTTGCAGGTATGAGAACTAGTGAACAAATTAATAAACATATTTAGACGTCTTCACATTCCTCGACTACTTTCTTCCCACATAAAGTTATTTTAATAAAGAAGGGCAGCTTTTTCATTTTTTTCTCTAGAGGAACCCACAAGGCCTCCTCTATTTCATACACAGAATCCCCCTCCTCGACAAGGAGCTGCAGGAATCCCGGCTTCCCGAACTCGGTGGCTCCCAGAGCACTTACCACAGCAGTGGTGAGGGTGTTCTGTAGGGAAGAATATAACAATTCTTAGCACAGATTTCAAGCTCATGTAATCGAAATCTTTGAAATATAATTTCCATTCTCAGGAGTCAATCAAAGTCATTCAACTGTTTTGTAGCCTAAAAGTCTAAACCGCATTTACTCTGGTGAGTCAAAATGTGTTTCTGTCATGTCGATTTTTTGTTATAGTTTCTTCTTGAGTGCAATGCCTCAGAAAATAATTAAGTTAAATGTATACTATACTGAACTCATCCACTGCAATCTTTAAGAGATTAGGCATTCAATCCTCCTCCCCTTTCTAAAATAGTCAATCTGACACTGATCATATCAAAAATCATTTTCTTGTCAAAAATGTCTATGGCTAGAAAGAAAAAATAAGTGATTGCATGAATTAACACTTTATTGAAATATCTTTGGAGGAAGTTTTGAATATTTGAGGTTTATATTCTTCAAACATAATTGTGTGTGTATTTTGCATATTTAAATCAACATGGAAAAAACTCCTACTGTACCTCCAGGGCCATGTAATAGGAGGACTGCAGGCGGTAACCATAGGGTGTTTTGCTGCCTTTTAAATGGGTCAGCCTAGGCCAACATGGCTGCCTCCCTCCACAAGTTTATTGCAACCCTATGGTTTTCATATAAATAAAAATAAGAAAAATGTATCATATGTATGCTCCCATACACCGTAATATTCCCTTTGAATGAAAAAATTTAACACAGCACTGTGACTCTCAATGACCAGGCTGCAACCGTGTATCCGACCCTTATGCAACGTCACAGACATGGATCATTCCGCGCTATGACACATTAGTAGCCTATAGCCCAGGGTCACATGTCAAGTAGCCTAGTGATGTTCATTTTCTTCTATTTAGTATAAAGTATAAATATAGTATATAGCCTACCTGCTCCTGCCTAATAGCCCGTACCCCCGGACAGCTTCCACTACTGTGCTGTATGTTTATGTGTGTGTGTGAAAATAAAATTGTGTTTATTAATTAACTGACCTCCACCACCTCGCCTTGAAGGGTCAGGAGCTTCTCCACCTTTTCAGCGTATGCGGATGTGACTTTGAAATCGTCACGAAAATTATATTTAAAGCGTAACTCTCGCCAAAATGCAACCTAGGGTCTTTTTGTGAATGTACCCAGTCAAACTTTCGTTTAAAAGCATATTTAGGATGGAAGCGGCATTTTTAAGATTTACCGTATTCTCGTTTTTCGGTCAAATGGCCTTTTGAATGGGAGTGCTAGGGGCACTTTCATGCTAGCCTCAAAATAGCTATTTTTAAAACACTAAGAAGGCTCGACACAACGTGAAACTTTGCTCAAAGTATCACCAGGAGCTCTACACCTTAACTACACCGGTGCACAATGGATATACGAAATCTGTGGCTACTTGTTTTGATATTGACTTGTTTTGACTGCCGAGGTGGTAGCGGCCAGAAACAACGAGCTACGGTGAATTGTTCAAAACCTTTCTTTTTAGTAAACACTGGGTACACAAACAATGTTCTCAACGCTGGAGTTCATGTGTAGAGCCCCTGGTGATACTTCAAACAAAGTTTAATGTTGTGTCGAGCCTTCTTAGTGTTTTAAAAATGCATTGTGGGAATCAGTGTACAGAAGTAGATGTACTGTATAGTATGCAGTAGATAATTGAAATTGTAACGTTGGTCATTTGAGAATATTAGGTTTTATTTAGGTTATTTCAAAGGAGAATTCCGGCCAATTTTTACGTTTATCTTGATTGCTATAGCTACGTGAGTACTTTCGATAGAAAAAACCCCGATCCGAATCAGTGCAGGTAACACGGAGAAGCTGCAACTACATGTAGAAGCATCCCCTGAGCTAAAACGGCAGTTGTCGGGGCAAGTTTTAGAGTGCCTTTGTGCCTCTTAACAGACACAAAATAAAATGAATATGTCTGTGCCACATGAACAGGGCCCTTACGTATCAACAACAAGATGCGTTATCAACTCAGACATTGTTTAAATTCACCTACCCTGGTCCCTGTCTCAATTCTGCCGGTAGCTAGGTTGCCTTGCTAGCTGATAGCTGTTAGCTGCTAGCTGCCGTCCGGTGAGTGTATTCAGACAGGCTTCTGTGATGATCATCCCAATAACAATCCACGGAGCGGTGGTGGTGTGGCTATGTCCTCCAGTTACTGAAGGTTAGTTTTAGCTTGCGCTTGGAGCAGCCCCTCAGACTGTTTGTCTTGTTCTATCAAACTCTTGTGAGGCTAGTTCTTCGTCTGTATACTCGGGTTCGAATAAATAAGGACCATCAAACTCAAAAAGGCTCTTCAATGTGTTGTATATCTGCTATATTCTCCATAGTTACGTTACTCCAAGCTTCTTCCCTTGTAAACAACTCCGCTCTTCACACACTACGCTCCAATCTGCACACTATTACCCTAGCACTCCCATTCAAAAGGCCATTTGACCGAAAAACGAGAATACGGTAAATCTTAAAAATGCCGCTTCCATCCTAAATATGCTTTTAAACTAAAGTTTGACTCACGTACATTCACAAAAAGACCCTAGGTTGCATTTTGGCGCATTTTTAGCTTCAGTTCTGGTCTGCAGAGCAGCTTAGTCGGTAGCAGCCGTCCTGGTCTTATACCAGTTCAAAGTTTCATTCATTCTCATATCCTCAGGCAGCAGTCCCTGAATAGATTTATGACACCTTTTACATTCATACAGCAGTCTTAGTAATTCATTCGCACCTTCATTAATACTGGCAACATCAGCACCCTCTTTCATCAGTGTTTTTATTTCGTTCATTTTCCATGTACTACCATGAATTTAACAACCTGATCTCACAGAATTCCGTGAAATGAACACGGCCCCTTAACTCAAAATCTGTGGCAGTTTCACGGAAAAGCAAAAAATCCTGTGATGGGCCCACGGAAGAATTCTGTGAAATGAACACGGATCACCGAAAAACATGGAAACAACGGGACGGTTGGGTTCAGGAAAAGGTCGTGGGTGGGCTTTTCCGTGGTGGACACACAGAATTTTCACCCATTCTGATATGAATTAAACTTAAAAATAAACAATGTATAAGGTGGAGATAAATAATAAAAATAACTAAAAAGGTATTGGTGTCATACTGTTCAGAGAGGCAGCCACTGTGCCGATGGGTCTGTACAGTATATTTCAATGGTTCACAATATTGTTCAACCCTACAAATAAAGACTTTTCACATGGTTGTTAGACCGAAGGCTAAAAACCCCAAGTAATGTCTCAGGCTTCAGTATCTGTACTGAAAATCATACCAATACGCTCATTTGAAATGTGTTATCCCCACATTTAGCTTAATTAGCATTTAGCCTTTACGGAGCCTTTAAAATAATTCAGGGTTATCCTTGACTTTGAAGGAACATAGGGTTACTGTACACTAACCAGTGTGTACACACCGCTGTACACACCGCTGCCAACTTGAGCTGCAAAGAAGCTCTGGCTGCCCTGGCGTGTCCGTTTATATTTCGGCTCCCATGTTAACAGGTTAGAGCTTACACACTGCCTGCGTCTCAGGCACGGCTCGAGCCGTGCCAAAAACGCATGCCTGCCAAAAATAGAACCTACTATTTTTCACACGCCACCCAAGCGTGTTGGAAGCGTTTCCAGGCTAAATATAATAGGAAAAGATGTTTATATGTCGTTTAGACACGAATACATATTAATAAATGACATGTCTCTAGGTTTTGATATAAATGCAGATATGAATGTAATTAAAAAAATATTGCACAACGGAAATATTCTGTAGCCTATTTTGCTGTCAATACTGCCTACGTCTTTGCTGTAATCAAATTAGTATATATTTATGTTTAACATGGTATTTCATTTTATCAATGGGAAACATACATGTGACAGACAAGGCTAGTAGACACGTTTCTGGTGTGTAAAGACAGAAAAATCCACGCATATATATATATATATATATATTAATTTTGTTGTGTATTCCAAGAAAACAGATAAAGGAGGAAAAGGAAAGGATGACATGAAAAATAAATTAGTAAAATAAAAGATATCAATTGTGATGAAATACAAAATAAGCATACACTGTTCAAATTATACGTATAAGTATAAAGTTGCTAATTGATGAATCCGTCCATTGTGGGCACAAACCAAAACTCTTAACAGAGCACAGTGTAATTGTGAAGATGTAGCATTGTGACCTTTGATGATCCAGGGACTGTAGAACTGCTGCTTCCAGGTATCTGGCCAGTCTTTGGTGTGAGGACAGCATCACTGTTGTGACGTGGAGGAGCAGAGGCCTTAGATGGAAAAACAGTAAAAAAAAAAAACATTATACCTTGTATTCCTAATGCAAATAGCAACCACAAACAATAATGCCAACAGTGTTTTTGTTAGTTGTTTGGTCAAAAAGGGATCTTGTACTAAGTTAATACAAATAACAGTTACCTTTACAACTTGTTTAGGGCAAATAATAATGCTGCACTGAGGAGGAGCCGTCTCTGTGACAGTGATGACTGACTAATGAATGATCAGCGTAAGTTTGGTTCCCCGCATCAGTTCACCTGATCACTCGCCAAACGTCAACCGTAGTTAGGCTCTACTGAACTGTGGACAGCATTGGATGCAAGGCTATGGACGTAGGACAATGAAGCAAGTCCTGACAAGAGAAAACAGAAAGTTGTTGTAATAAACTGCAGACTATGCAAAAAAACATGTTAAAAAGTTACATAATCCACAATAATTAAATACCTTGAACACTGCTGCAGGGCAACATTACATTTCTGTCCAGTGCTATTTTCCACAGAGTAGTTTAGGAAGGCTGCATTAGATTCAGCTTCTTGTCATGTTTAGCCTTCTTTAAAGTCCTGATTGTCTCCACTGTGTGAAGTGGAATGATCACAGCAGAGGCAGACCTGCAGCAAAAAGTTCATTTAAATGACAATGTACTGCTAGCTGTAACAACGGTGTTGCAAAATTGCTGCATTATTACAAAGTGAATACAGGAATGAAAGAAAGCACATATGAAATTAGAATCATGTGGGTTTTTGACATAGTTTGACCTTGTGCAGGGGCGGACTTGGTTTGGAAACAAGGCTTTATGGCAGACAGTGCAAACATAAGTGGGACCAGCCTTTATTTGCAATTTGAAAACAGATATGGCCTCTTTGATTAAAGAGATGTCATTTTCTCTGTCACTTTCACATGTTTGTTGATTTATCCATCTGTATTTCCTTTTTATTTTATTTGCACATCTCATTTTAAACAGACTTCTAAACGGAAGTTTGTTCTTATATCGGTCTTGCATTCTTTGTCTCATTAGTTGTCTGTGTCTATCTCTGAAAGCTTTGTCATTTGCATAACGCTGAGTCATATAAGATCGCTGCCTCACTCTAAAGTCAAAGTTTCTGTAAAACATCATTCTTTGTCTTTGTTTCATTCTAAACTCAGGGTTTTCTCTGTATGAGCTGTTCATTCTTTGTCTTTGTTTCATTCGAAACTCACGATTTTGTCGGTATCGGGTCGTTATATAGAGTAATTCACTTACTAACTCAGTTACCTTTTGGAACAAGTAGTGAGTAACTATAACTAATTACTTTTTTAAAGTAACGTTCCCAGCACTGGACATCAGATAACAAGCAGCTGAGTCTTTCCTCTAGGTCCAGAAACCTGTCTAGAGCTTCTGGTAAAGGTTCTCCTAATGTGCCATATCTAGAAAGTTGTTCCATGTCCACATAATGTGTATGCGTGCGTGCAGGTACTTCGTGAGGGAGCTCGTCAGTAGTCAGATAAATGTAATTAGGAAACATTTTCCTGACCTCTTTATATGTTGCATTACCTTAATCCAAAGTCAAGATCTGCACTGGTGATGTTTTCATTCTTGTGAAGGAACGCCAGAAATGTAAGTGAGTTGCAGGTACACTGCTGATTTCTGTTTTTACCATATTTAAGAGAAGTCTGGCTGCGGGATGCACGGACGGGTCTTACAGAAGGCTGACCTGCCGGATTTACATAGTCTGCATGATAAGGGCCTGCTACACACTGAGGGTGTCCACTCTTTACATTAGAATAAGATGCCTGTGGTGACACGTCACTTTGACCTCTGTGGTTTACCTGGTTAGCTTCAGAAGAAACTGCCACACTAACCCTAACCCTAACATCTTTTCTTGACCATGTCAGCATAAGATACCTGTGGTACACCTGGCTCATCACTTTGACCTCTGAGGTTTACTGGGGTCACAATAGAAAGCCTTGCTTCACCATTGCTGTGACATCCTCTCTCATCAGAGAGGATGTCACAGCATCAAAGAAACCTTTGGTGCATAAACACAACCGGCGCAACGTCATAGAATGTCTCTGAACAGATTCACGTCCACACCAAACAGAAAACACCTGAAAACAAAATGGCAAATTTATTCTCTAACAGAATAAATAAAGCAACAGTAAATGCAACTGTTAATGTGAAACGTGTGTAAATATTTGAGTCTTTACTGAAGAAATTATGAATGATTAACTGAACAACCAATATTGCAAAAAATGTAACATTTAATTAAACATTTCAACTGAATATATATAACAACAACAACAACAACAACAATATAACAACATTATTAACAAACAAATCTATAAAAACTAAATAACAGAACTAGCAAACTAAATCATTTTTCTCGAAGGCCTCTGCCTCAACTATTTTTTTTCCTGAGGTTGTTATTTTTAAATAGAAGGGCAGCTTTATCAAAAATCTTTCAAGGGGAGCCCACAGGGCTTCCGCAATGTCATAGACAGTGTCTCCCTCCTCAACCAGGAGCTGCAGGAAGCCAGGCTTCCCAAATTCAGTGGTTCCCAGAGCACTGACCACAGCCGTGGTGACGGTGTCCTGGACGGAGGAAATGAACATTTCTTAGCACAGATTTCAAGTTCATGTAATCAAAATGTTTGAAATAAAAGATCCATCTTCTGGAGGAGTCCATCAAAGTCAATAAACAATTGTGTTTCCTAAAAATCAAAACTGCACTGGTGATTAAAAATATTTATATATATATATTTTTTGTTATTTTTTGCTTGAGTGCAATGTCTCAGAATATTAATATTCTAAAATGTACTGTAGCAAACCAGGGGAAATACGTCAGCCAATCCGGCGGGTCCATAGGCTCAGACTGGGGGAGGTGATAGAGGGAGTCTATCTGCCTGTGCAGGTGCTGCAGCCACTTGGTACATGGCACTGGTCACACCTGCAGCCCACCAGGTAATCAGGGGGAAGGTATTAAGAGAGCCAGCCCAAGGCCGCAAGGAGGAGAGGAGACAGTGAGGAACAAAGGCCCAGGGGAGCAACACTTCAGGAGCTGATGGCCAATAAGGATATTGGCTAGGAAAAAGACTAACCTCTCCCTCTGCTTAAACTCTCCCAGGACAACACCTCCTGAAAGCTGACGGACCCCAGACGGGAAGAATCCTAAGTTACAGTTTGTACCACTACCCTTTTCCCGAGCGACTTTATTAAAGAACGCTTTATGTTTAAGCCAACTGTTTCCTATGATCATTGTGAATCTGGCTTTCAAGTCCCCTGGGTTGCCACAGTACTGAACTCATGCACTGCAATCTTTCAGAGATTAGGCATTCAACACTCCTTTATTAAGTCAATTTAACAATACCTACAAACTTGTCTAAATGTCTAAGGCTAGAAATAAAATAAGGGATTGCATGTATAATCACTTCATTGAAATATTTATAGAGGGTGTTTTAAATATTTGAGATTTTATTTTTCATACATATGTAATCGTTACATATATTTTGTATATTTTGCATATTTAAATCAACAATTAAAACCTCAATGAAAAAAAAACTACTTCAAGGGCTGTGTAGCCCGTTGACTGAAGTCGGAAGCCATACGGGGTTTTGCTTCCTTTCACATGGATCAGCCTGGCCTGCTGACCCAACTCAGTTACAAACATGGCTGCCTCCCTCCACATGTTCACCGCAACCCGATGTTTGTCCTGTAAAAATTGTTTTTAGGGTCACCGTTTCCTTTACCCACCTGCACCTGTTTTATCACGGAGACCTGAAAAACACGGACAATGTATTAGTGTTAAATAGGCTACACTTTTTATAGACTACTTACAACACATTTTACTCACAACACCACAATGAAGATAATGTTATTTTTTAAATTCACTACCTCTATAACCTCTCCTTGGACGGTCAGAAGCCCCTCTACCCTGACAGCTTCCATTATTGCGGTCACACACAGATGGCCTCACCGCCCCATCCTGGAAACACTAGGACACCATTGGTTGCGACTGCTGCAATATGAACAGGCGTAGTAAGGTGTCTCCGGTCGGCTTTTGAGTTAATATTTACGTATAATCATGACCTATAGAATATATTACAGAATATTTACATTTATAATATTAATAATAAAATACATCATAAATAAACAACAATATAAACCAATTAAATGAACTAATAACATATTGAAATAAACGACTATATTAACATTTATAATTTAAAATTAACAAACAACAATAGGCTGATTCTTCAAATAGTGGGGGTGGGGGGTGAAAGGGTTTTATTTTTCGTTAAGAAAAACTGCCTCGACCCTTCCCTCTTTGTATGCCAGGGTCACTGAATTTGGCATCACGCACAGCTCCCCTGGAAGTGCCTTCTCCCACACCTCGGCGGGGATGATGTGCTTAATATCGAATTCATCCAGAATTTCGAGACTGTCGTCCTGGAGGACACAAACACCCTTTACATTCACTAGTCAGTTTACGGTCACAACCTATAGAAAAGAAATATATTTAGTCATTGATGCGTTAGTCGCTTTTGCCAGACCATCCACACGCTGCGGAGCAGAGGAAGGTCTGGCTAGTCCACATACCATGCATGGATGAGAGAAAAACATGCTCTGTTTTATTGGCATTTCTTTAGGACGGAGCCGCTGTAAAATACTCATGCGTGAGAAAACTCAGATTGGACAGATAGTCTAGCTAGCTGTCTGGATTTACGCTGCAGAGATCTGAGGATCAGTTAACCATAGTTAAATCAACCAGAGTTTAAAAGATTTTTAGATCATAAAAAAAGCAAAAGGAAACAGAAAAGACATGCATCCATGCAAGGAATTTCCTGCAACATCGGAGCAATCCCAGAACTGGAACTTCAAGGATATACAGGTAGACTACTGCTGCATGAACCAGTAAAAGACCAATCCTAAAGTAAGCATCAATATTATGTATGAAGTAATTTACTCAAAATAACCTCAGTGAAAGAGGTGAACTGCAGGGAGTACCCATATGAAGGAATGAATGTTTCCCCTTCATAATTTTACATTTCACTTGACTGAGAAAAATATGTTATTATTATTATATATTTTAAATAAGCACACATTTTATTAAAAGTTTTTTTTTTTAATACATTTTCTTACCTCCCTGATGTAAACAATTCTCATTGGAATTGGTTTGAAACTTCTGTACAGGCTCCAACTAAATGTGACAGGGTAATAAAAACAAAAAAAATACAATTAAGCAATTATCTGTAGTATAATGTGTATTGGAGATAATTAAAAAGTTATTTGAGTAGTGTGTTAAGATGTATATAATGTATTTAGAAATATAGACTATTTTTCAAACTGAGTGTGTGCAGTCTTCCATGTATGATTTTGTTTCAATCTTATTTCATTGTCGTGCAGTATGGGCTGCTATATATAAGATTGTATATAAAGTCAGTGCAATATGTGTTAGCTGTCAGTATGCAAAGGTTTACGTTTGTTTGGGAGTACAAAAAATCTCCAGAAACTTACTACAGTGATGCATCCCTCCACTGTCACCAGCTGATACATCCCTGGCTGCAGGTCAGTAATTTTGACATCCTCGGACGGTGGTGACAGCATCATTTTGGCCTCCTCCTCTAAATGGGTAGGCACTTTTATTGCTGGACAATTATAAATTGCAGTATTTCTCTGCGAAATCATTGCGTTATTGGTTCCCACCCTGCTCATTCCATCATTTTTAATGACATAAGTATTTCCCTCTTTTACTTGATTAGCCAACCCCTCAAATAATATAAATTTGATTACTGTGCTGCCATACGATACGGCAGCAGCAGTATTTGTGTTGCTGGACAGGGCTCTTGCACCCCCATCCACAAGCTCCCAATTATGGACTCTGGTGGACTCTTTCATTGAAATGACCTTTATGGTCACACTGGGCCTCCTCTCATAGGGCTTCGTTGCAGAGCTGAACGTTTTCAGTAATGCCATTCTGAAAATACAGACACAAAAAATACAATTTTATGAATACAGGTGACATCAATCTGTTAAAACAACAAACACAGCATAATATGTTTCATTCTCAGTAGCTTATATATAAATGGTAGCCTGTGAACTAAAATGTAAAAAATAATGTAATAATATTATACGTAAACGATTATATATGATATATATGAATAGATAAACCATTTATGAAGTAACACTGTTGTTAAGTTAATGTTTCATGGACAATTCGTACATATCTCTATGAAAAAGTAATGCACTGTTATCTGTGTGTATTCCACTTATTTACTGCTTTATGCACCACATTGACTGCTGCTGTATAAGAGCGCAAAATGGGAGGTGGATCTGTTAAGTTAATGTTTCACCCTTGGGTACAGTAGGGGGCGCCGTGCAGCTTTTAGCGTTGCAGCCTGCCTCTAAACAATCAACGAACAAGTGGTTCCGGATCCTGTATCATGATTACAAGCTTCTGAAACTGAAGCTCATCGTCTTTAGGGTCACCGTTTCCTTCCCCACCTGTACCTGTTTTATCACGGAGACCTGAAAAACACGGACAATGTATTAGTGTTAAATAGGCTACACTTTTTATAGACTACTTACAACACATTTTACTCACAACACCACAATGAAGATAATGTTATTTTTTAAATTCACTACCTCTATAACCTCTCCTTGGACGGTCAGAAGCCCCTCTACCCTGACAGCTTCCATTATTGCGGTCCATACTGAGTTTGGGCAGAGGAGCTTCTCGGCCTCGGCCCGCAGCTCATCTGTCACTTCCAGCAGCGCTGAACGGAAGAATTGTGTCTCTTTTGTGACATTAATTCTATAAGGCGGCGCCTGGCCCCGCAGGGCGTACCCCCTCATTACATAACTGGAACCTGTATTAAGTTTGGAGGCAAATTCCTCGTACAGAGTCACTTTCTTGACTGAATTTCCGTCAGATGTGACGACGACTGTGTTATCTTTGGACACAGATTGCCTCACTGTCCCATCCTGGAAACACTAGGACACCTTTGCTTGTGACTGCTGCAATATGAACAGGCGGGGGCTTGTAGTAAGGTGTCTCCGGTTGGCTTTTGAGTATTTTATTCAAAGCCATTCTGAAACAAATAAACGCAAAAAGGAAAGAAACTAATTAATATGACAGAAAGAAGAAGACAGCACACATCAGTAAAATAGCTCAGAGCCTCCGATTTATGGACTACATGCTGTAGGCTAGGCCTACTATCTGCTCTGTCAAACTGCGGGACTTTTGCTTTCATGTTCCCGCCACTGATGCTTCTGCCTTATCTCCATCGTTCTATTGTTCTATCCTCAAATGGCAGCTAAAAGCCTACGGTTATGGCAGTTAGTAGCCTACGGTTACCCACACCGGTTTAAAGTCCTCGCGCATTATTTTTTATATTTATGTTGTGTTATTTTTGTCCGAAACGTCATTGGACATTTAACAGCCTAAATACTATGTATTTATTAACTCCAGTCTCATTAACTTCTAAAGTTAAAAGAAAAAAAAAATTGTTAGCTAGACAAGAAAAGTTAATTTAGTGAGCTATTTTTGTTAAAGGCGTAACACAGGACAATGATAAATACATATTAGTTCAATACAGTATTAACCCTATTGGGCAACATTGTCTGTAGAATAAGTTGTGAATTAGTAAACTATTAGCTAATGTTGACAAGAGGAAAAAGACACCTACCTTTCTCTCGGAAGTCTTCTGTCAAAATGTCTGTCAATCTGTTGAATGTGATGTTGTGATTGCTTGATGTTCCTTCTTGATCTTCCCGCCACTGACGATACTCCTTGCGCGAGACATTACTGTAAATCTGTCAGGAGTTGTAAAAGTTGCCATGTCTTTTGTATTTTTGTTGCAATGAAGTTACGAGAGACAGTGAAAGTTGCTTTTTTGTATAGTTCTTTAAAAATAAAAAGGGAACGTATTTTGGGGAGAATAAAATTACTCTGGGCTGAGTTGTCCTAGCAACCTTTCCAAAAGGTTCAGGATGCTGCAAATGTTGGTATAATGAAAATGGCTGGTGTATTTAAGACAAAAAATTATAATTCATTGAATGATTCAAATATGAACATTTCTGTCAGTGGCTTGATGATCTTTACATTTGTTAGTTAATGTCCTATCCTGGCCTGGGACACACATTCATACACTTTAATAAGGTACTTATTGGACTTTAACTTATCATTGCACTTACAATAACGAGCATAGCTGTCCTCAATTTAGGTTATCCTGTACGTCTCATCTCCTACTTTAGGGTATTACTTTTAATTCACAAAAACTGCCTCGACCCTTCCCTCTTTGTATCCCAGGGTCACTGAATTTGGCATCACGCACAGCTCCCCTGGGAAGGCCTTCTCCCAAACATCGGCGGGGATGATGTGGGGATGATGCGCTCGATATCAAATTCGTCCAGAATTTCTAAATTGTCGTCCTGGAGGACACAAACACCCTTGACAGTCGGTTTCTGGTCACGACCTATAGAAAAGAAATATATTTAGTCATTGATGCATTAGTCTCGCTTTTGCCAGACCATCCACACGCTGCGGAGCAGAGGAAGGTCCAGATACCATTCCTGGATGAGAGAAAAACACGCTCTGTTTTATTGGCATTTTTTTAGGACTGAGCCGCTGTAAAAAACTCATGCAGAGAAAACTCAGATTGGACAAATAGTCTAGCTAGAAAAGCTGTCTTTACCCTGCAGAGATCTGAGGAGCAGTTAACCACAGTCCTCATAAATAATCTTCAGAAGCATCCCTGCCTCTAAGAGCACCAGGTTGGCCTCCCTCCACAAAACCACCTTCACCTCAGCATCATCCTATAAAGAAAAACATGCTGCATAAGCAGTGCTTACTTTCTACTGATTGAGGCTTCATGGGAATTTTACATTTCACTTGACTTAGAAAACTATACCTAAGTGACATTTTTGAGTGACAACAAAGGTTCTTATTTTAAATAAGTATAACATTTTATAAATTGTCCTACCTCTCTGATGTACACAATTCTCATTGGCATCGGTGGGGCATTATTGCCATCAAACTTTTGTACAGGCTCCAACTAAATGTGACAGGGTAATTAAAAACAAACAAAATACAATTAGGCAATTCTCTGTAGTATAATGTGAATTGGAGATAATTAAAAAGTTATTTGAGTATTTAGAAATATAGACTGTTTTTCTAACTGAATGTGTGCGGTCCTCCATGTATTATTTTGTTTCAATCTTATTTCATTGTCGTGCAGTATGGGCTGCTATAAGACATTATGCAAAGTCATTATAATATGCAATATGTGTTAGCTGTCAGTATGAAAAGGTTTAAGTTTGTTTGGGAGTACAAAAATTCTCCAGAAACTTACTACAGTGATGCATCCCTCCACTGTCACCAGCTGATACATCCCTGGCTGCAGGTCAGTAATTTTGACATCCTCGGACGGTGGTGACAGCATCATTTTGGCCTCCTCCTCTAAATGGGTAGGCACTAGGATCGCTGGACAATTATAAATGGCTGTATTCCTTTGTGACAGCATTGATTTATTTGTTCCCACCCTGCTCATTCAATCATTTTTGATTATATAACAATTTCACTCTTTTACTTGATTAGCCAACCCCTCAAATAATATAAATTTGATTACTGTGCTGCCATCCGATACGGCAGCAGCAGTATTTGTGTTGCTGGACAGGGCTCTTGCACCCCCATCCACAAGCTCCCAATTATGGACTCTGGTGGACTCTTTCATTGAAATGACCTTTATGGTCACACTGGGCCTCCTCTCATAGGGCTTCGTTGCAGAGCCGAACGTTTTCAGTAATGCCATTCTGAAAATACAGACACAAAAAATACAATTTTATGAATATAGGTGACATAAATCTGGTAATACAACAAACACAGCATAATATGTTTCTTTCTCAGTAGCTTACATATAAATGGTAGCCTGTGAACTAAAATTTAAAGAATAATGTCATAATATTATACATAAACAATTATATATGATATATATGAATAGATAAACCATTTATGAACTAATACTGTTGTTAAGTTAATGTTGCACCCACGGATACAATAGGGGGCGGCATGCAGTTTTCGCGCTGGTTTGTAGTCGGTTGCAGCCTGCCTCTAAAGAATCAACCAACAAGTGGTTCCGGATCCTGTGTCAGTATTACAAGCGTTCTTGTAAACTGTCTATGATTGCAAGCTCTACACGGCAAGACGCTGACGTTGAAGGAATCATTTATCTTTTGAGAGAATTTCATGAGGATGCAGGTAAAACTTTAAAAGTATAGCTAAACTTCCTATTTCGAATTGTCATTACTGTTAACATTACTGTAGAGTGATTTCTGTTGATGTTTAAAGAGCTTAACATTACTTGGATTTAGGAGTCAAGATGACTGTTAAGTTTAGCTAGCTACCGTCAATGTATTGTTACATTAAACTAGCTAGCTAGCTAAACTGCTGTAGCATAGCTACATAAGACTCAAAACAGGCCCTGTGTGAGGTTACATTAACTTTAACTAACTTGCTAAAGTTACAGCGTGTTCCCGTCGGATATCCTCCACAATCACCGATGTTTGAGCAATGATTATTTATAAATATTCATTGGCGTTCATACACTACCGGTCAAAAGTTTTAGAACACCCCAATTTTTCCAGGTTTTTATTGAAATTCATGCAGTTCAATGTCTTATTGTACTCTGAAATGAAAGAATAGAACAAATGAACAATTTAAGTTAAAAAAGAAATCATGGAATCAATTTATAAACCAAAATGTATTCTACATTTTTGACTCATCAAAGTAGCCCCCTTTGGCAGATATAACAGCTGAACACACTCGTGGCATTCTTTCTACAATGGAAATCAAATATTCTTCAGAATGTTCTTCCCAACTCTGTTGCAGAAGTTCCCATAAATGTGTGGCACTTGTAGGTTGCTTTGCTTTCACTTTTCTGTCCAGTTCATCCCAAACCAGCTCAATGGGGTTTAAGTCTGGTGACTGTGCTGGCCACTCCATGTTTTTAAGCTTAGCTAAGCATCTTGTTCTTTTTTGCTAAGGTAGTTCTGGCATAGCTTGGACTTATGTTTTGGGTCATTATCTTGCTCAAGGATGAACCCCTGACCAACTAGGCACATACCAGAGGGTACTGCATGGCGCTGCTTTAATCGTGTGGTAGCCGTTTTGGTTCAGGGTGCCTTTCACTCTGTACAAACCACTGACCCTGGATCCAGCAAAACAGCCCCAGACCATCACGCTTCCTCCTCCATGTTTGACAGAACCATCCTTTTGTCTACTCAACAGCATACAAAACTCCTGCGTGATGAACCGAAGATTTCAAATTTTGATTCATCAGTCCATAGCACCTTCTTCCAGTCTTCAGTAGTCCATTGACTATGTTTCTTGGCCCAGGCAAGCCTCTTTTTCTTATTCTGACGGCTTTCTTGCTGCAACTCGACCTATCAAACCTGCAGCTCCAAGTCTTCTCTTTACAGTTGAAACTGAGACTTGCTTATTACGACCACTATTAAGCTGTGCTTGAAGCTGTTGTCCTGTGAGCCGCCTATCACGCAAGCTGTTGACTCTCAGAAACTTGTCTTCTGATTCTGTTGTGGCTTTGGGTCTGCCAGACCTCTTCCTGTCAGAGTTTCCCAGTTTCTAAGTGCCTTTTGATGGTGAAGAATACTGTACTCACTGACACCTTGACTTTCTTCGCCGTTTCTCTCTCTCTGCCACAACACACACAGAAATTATATTATGTAAATGTATTTGCATTTTAAAAGCAGCTGGAATTGTCATTTATTTATTTATTTTTTTTTTTTTTGTTCAAAATGACCAGTATTTTTTTTTTTATATTTACTTGAATTTTATTTATATTGTTCATGGGACCTAAATGTTCTGAAAATATTGTAATAATATAATTTAGGACAGCAATGAAATTGTTTTTGTTATCCTTTTGCATTACACACATTTAGTCAATGTTCTTAAACTCAAATGCTTATTATTTTACCATACTGTTTATGTTGAACAGACATCAGTGTGTGTACTTTGAAAGATTACGGAATATTTCCACTTAAGATTTGTAGTTCCATCGTAACTTTGGTCTTAAGTTTAATTTAGAAGTGGTATTAAAAGGTCTTATAAAGTCTTAAATTTAACTTTACCTGTAGACACCCTGTAAATAAAAGCATGTCAATAAACTATATATGTCTGGCCCTTGTTGTGATTCTCTTTTTCCAGTTTGGCCCTTAGTGATGTTGAGTTTGACACCCCTGCTGTAGTTACTCGCAACGTCCGTCAAAACACTGGCACCCAGATGATACGTTCGAGAGTAATTGTAAATCATACAATGCCACAGAAAAAAATACTGGTAACCGTAATACTGCTTTTTCTGCCACAAGGCAGTGATTAATTACATGCCACTTTGCAACACAGTAATACAGCAGAGATCTTATTTATTGATATATATCAATATCTATCCAGCTTAACGTTACTACAATGTGCTGGTTGACAAGTAGCTAACGTTAATGCTAATGCTTGGTGGATAACATTATAGGGTTACAACATTGTTCAACATGCTCATAAAGTTATTAATAGTATGATTGTTTTGACCACGGATAAAAGCAGCACTGTGCTAACCCACGAACGAGTTCACCAGTAACGTTAACGTTAGCCTATAGATAGACGACTAATCTAATGCTATTTTAACCAGCTAGCACACTCCAGTCGGTCTGCCTCACTCCCCCAGCGCAAAGAGACTTCATTCGGGATGAGAGCTGACAACACAGCCCTGGACATGTAGCAATAGCTAGTTACCGTTAGCCCCTAGCCAGCCAACATGCTAAAGGCCGTTTTATGCTTCTGCGGAGGCTCCACACAGAGCTTTCACCGTAGCCTTTGCAAACTATGAGTTATCCATTTGTTTTATTATGTCTATTTAAATTGATCTTGTAAAGTTTGTGTGATATTATTATCCTATCCCGCATCGGGTGACAGCCTATCTTAGCCTGACAAGCCAGACCCACATCAAGATGTTGACCCTGGCTGCAAATTACATTTGCTGCCGCTAGGGTGCGCCTAGATTTCTAAGCTAAGCCTATCTATGATCCTGACGTCAACATCAGTTCGCAGGAATGTGGATGAAACATTTTGCACGCTGAACTGGTTGACTAGTGGCTGCTGAATGTCAAGCTCCTTAACAGCTCTGACAGCTAGGCTACCTAGACAAACATGGGCAAATTTTCCGATAAATGGCTAGAGGACCCGGCGTTTATAGACTGGCTCAAGCTCGTAGAGGGGAAAGACTGGCAGGCTTACTGTTCGGTTTGTAAAAAAAAAAACATCAGCATCACTTGGATGGGGGTTAACACTCTTCGATTGCATATGCAATGTACCAGCCATAAATCATTTGCAACAGTTATCAATCTCCAGTTTCTGTGCTGCTGCTACCAGTAGAAGAAGAAGATTTATTTATTTATATTAGGACAATGCACATTAATCAACATTTCTGTAAATGCGCCAGTGTTAGCCAGTCGGCTAATTTTCAACTGTAGTCCTAGTTGCATGCATGTCTTTATAGACCTACACCAATGCAAACCAGTGCCACCGTCCATGAATACACCCAAACTGTGCTTTTCTACATCACAGTGTGTGTGGACACGGTCACTGTAAATAAGACAGTCAGGGTTTTTCGTAACCAGAAACCCTGGATGAACAAAACAGTACAGACTCTTCTCAAAGCCCGAAATGCGGCATATAGGTCCGGGGATACAGCCAGGTACAGCTCAGCTAGAGCCGACCTAAAAAGGGCTATTAGGGAGGCTAAACAGGACTACAAAAGACGAATAGAAGACCACTTCACAGACAACGACCCAAGGCGGGCATGGCAGGGAATAAAGAACATTACTAATTACAAGGGCAGCAACTCCACGCTTTCCAACACAAATGCCTCGCTAGCAGAGGAACTAAATTGTTTCTTTGCTCGCTTCGAGGTCAAAAACCTAACATCAGGTGTTCTGTCTCCACCTGCTTCTAGCACCTACCCACTCACAGTGGAAGAGTGTGATGTGAGGCGGGTGCTCAGTTCAGTGAACCCAAGGAAGGCTGCCGGACCAGACGGTGTAACTGGAAAAGTGCTTAAAGAATGTGCTGACCAGCTTACCGCTGTGTTCACCAACATCTTCAATCTGTCCCTCGCCCAAGCCGCCATTCCATCCTGTCTGAAGACATCCATCATCATTCCGATCCCAAAAAAGCCCTCGCCCAGCAGTCTGAATGACTATAGACCGGTGGCACTCACACCGATAGTTAAGAAATGCTTTGAGAGGCTAGTATTAAACCACATCAAAACTTGTCTCCCAGCTACTCTAGATCCACACCAGTTTGCCTATAGAGCGAATAGGTCAACGGACGATGCAATCATGATAGCCCTTCACACAGCCCTAAACCACCTAGAGCACAGTGGAACATATGCGAGGATGCTCTTCGTGGATTATAGCTCGGCATTTAATACAATCATCCCAGACATCCTCATCAAAAAGCTGTTTAACCTTGGCCTATCCTCTCATATCTGCTACTGGATTTTGGATTTTTTAACCAACCGGCCCCAAAGGGTGAAGCTCGGCTGCCACAAATCTTCTACCCTCACTCTCAGCACTGGCTCCCCTCAAGGCTGTGTGTTGAGTCGTCTGTTGTACTCGTTGTACACACATGACTGTAACCCATCTCACCCCAGTAACACCATCATAAAGTTCGCCGACGACACCACACTTGTCGGACTGATCTCGGGTGGAGATGAGTCGGCTTATAGAGCAGAGGTCCACAGATTGGTCACATGGTGCAAAGAAAACAACTTGTCTCTCAACACCGGGAAAACCAAAGAACTAATCATAGACTTCAGGAAGTGCCATGCCGACCACCTCCCTCTTTTCATCAACGGGTACTCTGTAGAGAGGGTTCACAGCTCCTGGGAACCCTCATCTCGGACCAACTGACATGGATGGATAATACTATGGCAGTAGTAAAGAAGGCACAACAGCGCCTGTATTTCCTCAGACTACTTAAAAAAAACGACCTGTCTGAGAAGCTACTGGTACTTTTCTACCGCTCCTCCATAGAGAGCATCCTGATGAACTGTGTGACTGTGTGGTATGCTGGATGCTCTGTAGCAGACAAAAAACGAATACAGAGAGTTATCAACACGGCACAGAAGATCGTTGGTTGTCCTCTTCCCTCATTAGAGGAAATTGCCAACTTAATAATGCTCTCAAAAGCCACCAAGATTACAAAAGACTGTTCTCATCCTGGCCACCCACTGTTTGAGCTCTTGCCCTCAGGGGGACGCTACAGATGTCTAAAAACAAGGACTAGTAGATTCAGGAATAGCTTCTTTCCCGAAGCCATAACAGTCTTAAATAATGAAGCTAAACTTCTTAAACTTTTTTAATGATGCGGTTTGCACAGTTACTCAGCGCTTTATCATTTTAGAATATTTATTAACCACTTACTGTAAGAGTGGGCAAGGTGTGTTCTTATGCTTTTGTGTTATGGTTAGAATGTGCTGGTAGGAAAGACGTGATGGTACGAATGGTGTGAGTGTGAGTGTGTGTGTGTGTGCGTAATGAATGTGTCGTGAGATTAGTTTCACATATATCTTATATGTTTTATAATGATGCACCTTGATGATGTTTACATATATATTGTATGTTTTATAATGATGAACCTTAATGAGTTTTACATAGATACTATATGTTTTATAATGATGCACCTTACTAGAGTGGCTCTACAATCTCATTGTATGTAAATGCAATGACAATAAAGGCATTCAATTCAATTCAATTCAATGTTACGTCTACAGCATCGACTATGGCAGACGATGGGCGCCACACCAACGCTGCGCGCGGAGGTTCTGTGGTGTCTGGACACTGCGGTCAACACCACTCTGTGACGGGGCGCATGGCTACAGTGACGGCAGCCATGTGCCCCGTCACAGAGTGGTGTCACGGTAGCCATGCGCTACCTATTTTATATCTCAAAGACTGAGTGAAGAGGTTGCCTGTATATGTTTGTTTGACGTGTCAATATGTTCTGTTACTTATCATACTGGTTTCAAATCATCTGTTAAACCTAGTCATTCATCAAATTCCCCACAGTAATCCCCGTAGATTTCTTGTGTACACATTTAACATCTAATACTACGGTGATTTATATGCAATTGCTACAACCATCATTCTCTGATTGTTTAAAACCATAACAGTTACTTTACAAACATGACAGTGTAAAATAATCACACAACACTTATGTCTTTGTTAACTAGTGTCTTTATTGAGCTTAAAAGCTAATAGAGGGTAACATGATCTTTGTCTTACCAGCATGTGCTCTCTTTGTTATAAGGGAAAGTTTTCCGCGATCCTTGGGTTTAAATAACTCTGACTTCCGGGTAACAGGAATTTTAAGTAATACATTTATTAGCCATCAAGATGTCTTGTAGCTTTGGCTAATTTGAATGTCAATTATATAAATTATATGATGTAATGTCTAGCTTCTTAGATATATTAATGTTGGCTGTATGGTAGTGTTAATTTCATCAGACGAAACGAGAATAAATATGTTCGTCAACGACCTTTTTTTCCATGACTGAGACGATGACGAGACTGCGCCAATGTCCAAAAACGCTGACTAAGACTAAATTAACATGCATTATTGTTGACGAAAAAAGACGAGACTAAAATGTTTTGCATAAAATAAAGAATAAAGATAAAATCTCTCTTCATTTTCGTCTACAATCGTCTCTACTTTTCTATCATGAGATATAATATTCAGCTGTTACTAGGGTTGGGTACCGAGACCTAATACGGCAACGGCGACCGAATAGCAACGCGGATTTCAGTGCCACTTAAAGGAAGAGGCTCTATATTTATATAACTTTATATAAATTATTTTTATACAACTATTTGACTAAAATGATTATCAGAAATAATCTCTTGATCACTTGACTAAGATATATTGAGTTCTCTTTTGACTAAAACTAGACAAATGACGAGACTTTTAGTCGACTAAAACTTGACTAACAAAAAAAGATATGTGAATGACTAAATATGTCTAAAACTGACAAGGACATTTGGTACAAGACTAAGACTAATGGTGTGTCTCAAATCTCGCACTTCTGTACTTATACTAACTATTTGAGTACACTCAAAATGTCACTCGTCGAAGTGTGGTAAATGCAGTGCACTACTAGTACCCGGATGGTGAACTCATAACGGTCAAAATTTGAGTGTGGATCGATGGACACTTTCCACACTCAACGGTCGCCATCTTTGCTACGAGCGGAAGGGGTGGAGCTAACAAAAGTTTAAAAAACTTTCGATAATGGCGACCGAAGACGCGACAGCGACGGAGCATTACAAATGTAAGTTTTAATCATTTTGCTATACTTGTATAACATGTAAGCCACCTGTTTATGTATATTAAGATAATTTTGCAGTCGGTGATGATTTTTGTACCACGAATTATAACGTTTATATGTACTGTAATTTGACGTGCTATCAAGCTAGCTTTAGCTAACCTTAGCTAGCTATCTTACAGCGGCACAGTTAAACCAAAGAGTATGAAGTTACTTCTATACCCCTGATGTTCACAAAAATTTGTTAAATTGAAATCCGACACCATTGTTAGCTTTACTAGACCTTGGGGTAGATGTTACATAAGTGGCGTGACGAAATTCAAACTGTAAATACTAGCCACACTATCGTCCTCACTGTAGAAGATTTAGCGTTAGATGTGTGATCCTGTAAATATACATTACATATACATATACATTAAGCTGCGAGCGTTAGCAGTAATGTTACAGTACGCTAATGCATGTAATGTTATAACGTATTAACAGTGCTGTTTCTGTCCTGATCTGACTTATATAATCGTTAGGGACAGACGAGGACACAAGGTCCCTCATTTAACTGGAGGACGGTGAACGCCTCCAGCTTTACGGGCAAGCGGAATGCTGCCCTGAATGGATATGAATAAGTAAATGTATATTATATCTTCCTATCGTTATATATTGTACTGTGGACCTATATTTTACATTGCTAGCCTCATACAAATTGTATTTTTCATTAGGGCGTACATTGAAAGTCGTGGGCTGCAGGACGACAGGGTTACCCCCCCCCCTTTTTTTTCTTTTTAAATGGGAAAACCTCAAACAAAAATACAAGGTTGGTTAACTGTCAGAATAATTGTGAGTTAATCAGCCCTAAGGATGTAAGCATTTCATTTTAGTTTATGTTTTGATCTTAAATTGGAGTGTTTTCTGTTGTCCGTAGGATCTGAAATGCTCCAGAACTGGAGTCAGCACTGAGGGGGGTGAGGCAACCGCTGCGTCCTGGAAGTGGTACTCTTTGATGGATGAGGCAATTGGGGGCAGGCCGTCTGTAATGCTGCTTGTCCTCATTAGCTCATCATGCCAAGACATGGCGGTTGTTGAACCCTCCTCGGTGGTGACCCCAGAAAGGGACACAGCCAGGGCTTCCACGGCATCCACTCCAAAACGGAGGCGAGTGGATGTCGCGGAGGCCCTGAAGGATTCACAAGAGAGGGAGCAGATGTACGAGCAGGAGATGAAGAAGATGGAGCAAAGTACCATATGAGCTGGGATTCCAAAAGGTGACCTGGAATTTTCTGGAGGCCGGACATGGGAAGGGCCCAGCTGATGGAATTGGTGCGGCTGTTAAGCGCCAAGCAGACTCACTTGTGGCCAAGGGCATTGACCTTCCAACTGGAAAAGTGTTGTATTAACAACTGCAGGTCCATTAAGTCAAGAACACACATGACAATAAAAATGATTTAGGATTTTTTTATTTAATAAATTACAATTCAAGTTGATAAATTCTGAATGAAATGTTGGCAGTATGGCTCTGTTTAGGGAGTCCTCTGACCGTTCATGAGCACCATGAAATAGCAGAGAGTCAGAGGACAGCAGCAGCATTAGGGAACGCTCACACAGTTTAGGACTGGGAGAGCCAAACTATTCCCCCCAAACAAACCACACCTGGCAATCCTCTTGTGAAATAAAAACAAGAGGATGGAATTAGACAATTAAAAATGCTTAGGAATCTTTATGAATAAATTACAAATTAACATGGCAATATGGTTCTGTTCAGATGAGTCTCCTGACCCCAAACAGACCATAACAGCAACCTCCTGAGATAAAATAAAACAAGAGGATGGAATTAAGCAGCCGGTAAGTGCATCCAGGGGCAAAAGATAATATTAGACTCAGAGATATATACGACTACACCTTCACCATTTCTAGCAGTTTTGGAGTGTTTCAGAAACAATGTGAAATGGTGATCATTAATTGAAACATCAGAAATTGTCAGATTGTGATTTGGGTCAAAGGAACATGTGCGTGAAGAAATTTCACCACCCTTAGAAAACCAAAAAAAGCTGTGAGAATGACCGTCTCTAACAACTGATCGGTGTAAGGCCCAAAACACCCATTCCGTAATTGAGATATGATTTGTTTAACCAAAGGTAAAGTGAAAGGGAGACGTTTATCATTGCCTCATGGTGACTGTCTTTTGAGGCCGTTAGGCAAAAGGTGAATGGATGGGTTTTCCAAAATACTGGAGGCAGACGGATCCAGGCAGTGCAGATGGAATTGGATGCCAGCGACCGTACTTTTAATGGAAGAAGGCTGCAGTTTTCGATCCTCAAAGCAGTGGACTATAAAAGCACTAATATATGATACACTGACAGGCAGAGCAGCTACAGATAAAGAAGCACAAAAGGTGATAAAATAAGACCAAGCCGAGTCATAGGATTTTAATGTAGACCTAGCCAGACCCCCTCGCATGTACTGCGCAGCATATAAGATTGGAGAGGGTTATTCAATCTAGAATGGTTTGGCTGAAAGGAAGGCATTCGAGGCTCGATTGGTCTGCAGCTGGACACAGGAAATGGAATTTCTGAAAATTAAATCGAGACAAAGAAACGGCCACTTGATTATTCAAACCAGGGATATGCTCTGCGCGAAAATATTAATTCCCCAAAATTGAAAGCCATGTGAGACGACTCATGAACCTTTTGATGAATGGGACAGATGAGCGCCTCTTATTAATAATATTAACAGTAGCTTCTTACAGAATTTGCTTCATAGCCCAATGTTTACTCCAGAGAATGCATGCTACAACAATAGGATACAGTTCTAGTAGGGTTGTAAGGAGAGCGATTCTTCCGGCCAGGCACACGCAAACCATTCGTTTTTGAAAAACCCCCCCAAACTCTACGGAAGGCCCAGCATCTGTATACAGATTAAGAGCTAAAGACGATTCCATGAAATCATTAAGAAAAAAGGAAATGCCATTCCACTTATCTAGGAGCAGAGACCAAAATTTTAGCTCAGATCTACATCCTGCATCCAAGGTAACAACATCAGCGAGAGCTTTTGCAGATTTGGATAGGTCAAGAAGCCTGGAAATAAATGACCTTCCTTGAGGAATTACCCTCAAAGCAAAATTAAGGTGGCCCAAAAGAGAGAGCAAGTCCCTTTTGGAAAAGGACCTTGAATTTTGAGCGACTGTCATAACTTGTCTTAAGCGGGATCATTTCTCAAGGGGTCAGCGAATCTTGCATACGGTCGAGAGTAATGCCCAAAAAGTCTATAACTTTAACGGGACCCACGGTCTTTTCCTCCCGAGAGAGGAACGCCCAAATCAAAAAAGGTGCATTTAAGAGCTGAGATACAAGAATCCGATTTCGTGGACGGAAAATCCACCAGGAGAAAATCATCTAAAAGATGAAAGACGAATGATAACTTGTCGTTATTAAGAAGAATCCAGCTTAGCTTTAGCAAATTAGCTATTCAGCATTGTCACATATTTTCTGCAGGAAATGCATTTTCTAGTGTTATTTATCCTCTTTCTCTTGTGAGCCAAACACAAATGGAGAATATTTTGAAACTGCAATTTCTGCAGAGTCTTTTTTAAATATTTATCTATACAAATTATATACCAATACGTTCGCAAAGGCCTCGTGTCTCTGATGGTGAAGTTACTGTATTGATAGTAGAATGTACTTTTGGATTTATTAAGGCTTCGTTAAAGGGATCTTTCACACTGGTTCTCTCAATGTGTTATGTTTATTATTAACAGGTATGGTGATTAAAGATCAAAGAAAGGCTTGATTAGATCTAAAGGAACTCCTGCTATCTATTGGGTGGTGATGGCGCAGTGGATATGACACATGGCTTTGGTGGGAGACCCTGGTTTGATTCCACACTGCGATACATTAACCAATGTTTTCTCTCTCCTTTTTTTCTTTCTCTCTCTTTCGCTCTCTCTCTTTTTCTCTTTCTCTCCTCTCTCTCTCTCTCTCTCGCTATCTCTCTCTGTCTCCCTCCCTTTCTTCCTCCCTCTCTCTCTCACTATCTCTCCATCTCTCTCCCTCCCCCCTCTCTCTGTCTCTCAAATTTAAAGAGGCTTTATTAGCATGACCATATTGACACACAGGGAAACATTTAACATTTTCATACAGTAGGATGCAGACAATAAAGCATTAGGTTAACATTCATCAAGTCAACAAAATGTAGCAAGAATATTACAGTTGTGTGTGTCTGTCTGTCTGTCTGTGTGTGTGTGTGTGTGTGTGTGTGGGGGGGCAGGGGTGGCAGTGTGGCAGGTAAAGACATATTCTGCTCCTAGACTGCAGCTCTCTGGGTGTTCTCCCAGCAGGATCGGCATTTTATTGATGTTTTATTTGATCAAATGTAGAGTGTTTGTGTTTGAATTTGGGGAAATATTTAGTTCTGACTGGCTGCAGTTCTGTGCATTCTGTCAGGAAGTGCAGCTCTGTCTCGACTTCGTCTCTCTTGCACAGCTGGCAGAAGCGCTCCTCTTTGGGCAGCCATGATTGTTTGTAGCGGCCTGTCTCGATGGCCAGGTTGTGCTCACTGAGTCTGGACTTGGTCAATGTAGTTCTTAGTTTAGTATCAGTAACTGTGGTCAGGTAGTCTGCCACACTGTACTCTCTCTTTAGGGACAGATAGCACTGCATTTTGCTTTGTGCTTTTGTTTTTGTGTTCCAATTGGTGATGTAGTTTTGTTTCTGTTGTTTTATAATTTGGTTAACTCTAACTGGTTGGTTCCCAGACTGGTCCTGAGGCAGAACAGGGTCAGGAAGTGAACTGAGCGTCAGGACCAGCTGAGTGAGGGGACTCTTCTCTTTGCTCAGCTCTTGGTGTTGCAGGGCTTTCTGCTGATAGGAGTGGAGCTCACTGTTTTTTAGATGTAACCAATATTTGATTGCACGTTTTTGAATTTTGATGAATAAAGGGAATTGTCCTAATTCAGCTCTGCAGGCGTTGTTGGTTGTTTTTCTGTGCACCTGTAGGATGCTTTTACAGAACTCTAGATCCAGGATTTCAACTGTTTTTTTTGTCCAAATGGGCCGGATTCTGGTAGTAAATAGGACCCCACACCTCACTACCATAGAGGAGAATTGGTTCTATTACAGATTCAAATAATTTGAGCCAGATTCTAATTGGAATTTTAATGTAGATTTTACTTTTTATTGCGTAAAATGCCCTGTGTGCTTTCTCTCTCAGCTCCATTATCGCTGGGTTAAAACTTACAGTGGAAATTACTGCATGTGTTTCCTTGAGATCTGGATCTTTTTTGAAAAGTCATTGCCTTTGTCTTTTGAGTGTTTACTGCCAGGGCCCAGGTCTGGCAGTACTGCTCAAGCAGGTCCAGGTTCTGCTGTAATCCCTGTTCTGTAGGGGACAACAGAACCAGGTCATCTGCATAGAGCAGGAACTAGATCTCAGAGTCATGTAGAGTGAGACCAGGTGCTGCTGATTCCTCTAGGATGGTGGACAGTTGGTTACATGTTGAATAGAGTGGGACTCAGACAGCAGCCCTGTCTCACTCCACGCTTCTGACAGAAGGATGTTGTTCTTTTGTTGCCAATTTTAATACTGCACTTATTGTTAGTGTACATTGATTTAATGCCATATGTTTTACCCCCTACACCAGATTCAATAACTTTGTAGAACAGACCACTGTGCCAAATTGAGTTGAATGCCTTTTTGAAATTATGAAACATGCAAAGATTTTGTTATTGTTTTGGTGAACATGTTTTTCTATCAGGGTGTGTAGGGTGTAAATATGATCTGAAGTGCGGTGTTTTGGTACCAATACAATTTGACTTTTACTCAAGACATTGTGTTTGGCCAGGAAGTTTATGAGTCTGGAGTTGATGATGCTACAAAAGAGCTTCCCCAGATTTCTGTTCACACAGATGCCTCTGTAATTATTTGGGTCAGATTTATCTCCAGATTTGTATATTGGTGTGATGAGACCATGATTCCAGATGTCAGGGAAGTAACCTACACTCAGAATCAAAATAAAGAGTTTCAGAACGGCCAATTGGAATTGTGGGTTTTGTGTATTTCAGCATCTCATTCATGATGCCATCGAGCCCACTGGCTTTTTGGGGTTTTAGTGCCTGGAGTCTCTTAGTTCTTGTTCATTAATGGGGGAGTTGAGAGGATTCTGGTTGTCTTTTACAGCCAATTCTAGTTCATTCAGTTTTGTTATTATTTGGTTTTGATTTGGGTCTGGGTTCTTTGGTAATGGCTCATATAGTGTTTCAAAATGGCCAACCCATATGTCTCTATTCTGTATCGCCAATTCTACAGGTTTGGATTTTTTAAAGATTTTTCCCAGAATTGGTTTATGTTTATAGACTCCTCGATTAATGTCAGTTGTTCGTATGTGCGTTGTGCTTTTTTGATTCTGAGTGTACGTTTGTAGAATTTATGTGTGGCACAGTAAAGAAGGCGTAAGTCTACATTTCCTGGATCTCTGTGTTTTTGGTTAGATAATCGCCTAACATTTTGTCTAATTTCTTTACATTCTTTGTCAAACCAGTTATCATCTTTGGGATTCTTAGGTTTATTTTTGGATAATTTCAATTGTGATTTTTTTGCAGTTTGCATGATAATGTGATTGACATGTCTAACTGCATTATTTATGCCTTCTTGAATGTGTACATATGTGGTTTCAAGAAAGGTATCTAGTAGTTTTTAAATTTTGGGTGAGCTGATTGCTTTCTGGCACTGTTCTGTGTTGTTTTCAGCCCATCTGTATGATGGGGGGTGGGGGAGGGAGAGGGAGATATCTTCATCATAGTATGGGGAGTCACTAGGTGGAATGTACACAGCAGATAGGAATATGTCTGTTGGAGGGTTAGTGATGTCTTGTTTTATTTTAAGCCAAATGTGTGAGCGTTCATATTTTATAGGGGTGATGTACTTTGATATTTCTTCTTTGTACCAGATAATAATCCCTCTTGAGTCCCTCCCTCTTTTAACAGTAGGGAGTTTGACTGATGTATGACTGTAGTTTGGGGGGCAGTGAGTGACAGAGCTGGGTCTACACCAGGTCTCTTGGAGGATGATGATGTCTGCGTCTTTGGTGTTGTCTTTGAATTCAGGGGTTTCACTTTTACATCCAAACAATGAAGAGTTAAGGCCCTGAATATTCCACAGGGAGACAGTAAATGGCTTCATTGTTGGCAAAAAAGAGTTAAATCTACAGTAGTAAGTAATAAATGAGAGGTAGGGTTGTCCTTGACTAAAGTAGTAATAGTAGTAACTTAATTTAAGTTACACATTTTCTAAATCGTATCTTTCGTTTAGCTATTTGCAGATGAGTTACAGGGTTAGGATTAGACCAAGAGTTTAGTTTTTATGTGAGAGACCGAAGCAAATTATGAGTTATTGTGATGCCAGAGATGTACGTAGTTATGACTGATAAGAAAAATGTTAACTCATTCTGCACTGGAAGGTAGAAAGTAAATAAAAATAAATTAGTTAAAATAAAATATGAAAAATAAAATAAATCTAGTAATTATAGTCTTATAATTTAAGACCTGAATTGAATAGTTGATCAACTACTTGAGACAAAACAGCCCTAAATAAAAGTAGATACTAGTTAAAGAGCCTATTTTATGAAAACACACTATTGTTCTAAAAATAAGAATAGTGTTTATGAGTCCCACTTAGCTTATCAGTCTTGAGCATATGAGACTGAGCAGGTGTCTGATCTCCCCCAGGTGTCTCAGCGTAGCTCCTCCGCCCCGGGAGCTGAGCGTGATGTTGGGCTGGGCCAGCAGGGTGGGGTCCAGGGTGAGGCCTGGGGAATATGGGTGGGGCGGAGGTGCATAAGAAGGTGGAGGGTGGTGGGGGCTGGGTCTGTGAGGTGGTGGAGCGTGATGTGAGGTGGTGACAGCTGCAGGCCGGCTGGATGGAAGCTGCTCCGTCTGTTGGTGCTGGGGGGGTTCCTTGGTTGCGTCCTAAAGCCACATCTTTTAATGTCTTTGCAAAGGTGCAGACGGTATCTTTGCAGAGGTGGACATTATCATAAAGGCTGTGGATGTTGAGGGTAGGGGTGGTGGGCCAGATGGACATTTAGCATGAGGGCACAGCCATGTGAGATTTTGGCATTTATCCGGTAGATGGTGTCAGGATGGAAGTCTCTACGTGGGAGGATGGTGGAGATTATAATCTTTGATGAGGGGAAGGTCTGTGTAGCCCTCTGTGCTACTCTCTTCACAGACTCTGCTACCCTCTCCTGCTGTAGTCTCAGGTCATTAGTACCTGTGTGGATGATAATATGGCTAGGCTGACCCAGGGTAGGCTCAGTGAGCAGCTGGAGGGCATCTCTCTCTCTCTCTCTGCCTCTCTCTCTGTCTGTCTCTCTCTCTCTCTCTATTTCCCTCCTCTCTCTATCTCTTCCTCTCCTCCCTCTCTCTCTCTCTCTATCCCTTTCTCCCTCCCTCCCTCATTTAGGCAGAGAAAACAACCAGAAAGATTTTATTATTTATTTTTATTGTTCTGTAATATCTGCTGTTTTTACTCGTTTTAATGATTATTATTATAACTGATATTATATAATAATCTCCAGTTACTAATATTGCTATATTAACAAGGTATACTTCAGAATAAACAAATACAAATCAAAAGACAATCCAAAAAGTTTTAATGAAAAATTGTAATCAATAAATCAAACATTTAAAAACAATTTCAACATGTGTCCATAAAGCCTGAGAAATGTGAAGGCAGCTACAAATGTGTCACTGCTGTCCAGCTCCTGACGACACTTCCTTCAATAGACAGCATCCGCCTGGAAATCAAAAGACAAACTTTGACTTAATTATATACGACATTTGATTCTGAAATCATACACATAATTATGACTGTTTTGATGCACAAATGGAAGGAAGTGACATGAATTCATGCAAGAAATAAATTGATTGACATAAGACTTGAAAATGTGGAAAATCATAAACTTACCTTATGTGGCTGGGTGTGTCTGACTGGTCATCTGATGTCCGCCAATGTCTGCCTGGGTTGCAGTGACCTAATCATAATAAAACAACATTAACATAACATTGGTTATTTGACACTGATAATTTTTGCGATCTGACAAAAAAAAAAAGTTTTAATCTGGGAAATATATCTGGGAAACATCATTGAACACTTTACATGCAGCTAAAATTAATATCCTACCAATTTATGTTAAAGGGGTGATAGAATGCAAAACCGATTTTAGCTTCATTTTCATAGTTGAATAACGACAGTTTGGTGGGTAAATAGGACATACATAGAAGCTCAAAGTCCCACTGACACCCCTTTACTATGAAAATCTCATATTTTGAAACTGCCGCTGAAAACGGGCGAATCTCAACAAAGCTGGAAGTTGTCGTCAACCTCCCAAAAACCAGAAACTTTGTCAGCCCATGGGTGTATTAAGAGTCACAGTCACGCCCCAACATTTACATAGGCTACACAACTGACCTGAGATCAGTTAGTCTTCTGAATCTAGGTCGCGCAGATCTCTGCTATTCCATTACAAAATTCACTTCTGAAACTTTTTTATGCGAGAAATCAACTATATAAAGCTCAAATATGGGCCTTTTTTTTTCAGCTGCTGGTGCTGCCTGTGTTGCTGCCTCTCCGCCCGACCTGCCTTCCTTCACACACCCCAGCCTGCTCTGAGGTACTTGGAGCTCCGTCACGACTGGCAGCCCACAGCACTCCATACCCGCGCAAAGTCACCGGTTTTTGGATAAAGGACTACTAAACGCCGGTGCTCTGACAGAGCTCCAGGGCCTGCAGCTCCCCTCTTCCTGCTAGCTAAATGCCCGGTGTGTGTGAGTGAGAGCACGGTCAGTCAGCTTGTTACGCCAGCAATCTGTTACCACAGGTTCCAGTTAATCTTTTAATGTGTGTAATTCAGGGCTCTCAAGTTTTGAAGACAGGCAAGAGTGACATCTCCCCCCTCTAAAAAAAAAAATAAAATAGATTGGTGGCGGGTTAGACGAGTCGCAGTAATAGGGGTGTTTCATTAATATTATTAGTAAAGATTTGACACATGGCACTGACAATTCAACCAAATACAAAGTACTTATTAAATTTCCGCATGGTGACTTATGATAAGGGGGGGGGGGGTTCTGGGGGTCGTCCCCGAGAAAATTTTGAGCATTAAACTCTTAATTTCCTGCATTCTGGTGAATTTGTATGCACCTATTTCTACCTTTTTCTGAATCAATTTATGATGGAAATCTTTATGTAAAGGTAAACATAGATTATAATCCAAATATAAAAACATAATGGAATATATGGCAGTAAGGCTCTCAGGCATTCTGTATTGCTTTCATCTATTTAATATCCTATAGATCAGCTTTTCTGATGATATCTGAGTCAGCACACATGTAGCCTAGAGGCATCATTTACTCTTCCCTTTTCTTTTGCATCTTTGGTTGAGGAAGTAACCTCCTTAAATGTGCATGACAATTATTCACGTCAACGATGAATTCATTCATTTTAATGAATTAATAAACCCCTGGACTGTAATATTTCAGATGTGTTCTGCTCATGTCCAAAAGTTTGTGCACATTCAAAATATATCTGTGTTATCTGAGTTTTGGAGCAGTCGTGATATTTTGAGAAAATTAAAGTTATAATAGTCAATATATTTCAGAAAATAATCTACCTGCACCATTAGTCTGCTGTGCATTACGTGATTGCTCTGCTGATACGGTAGATCTCAGACCGTCTGACAGACACAGAGCCCCGTCTGGGTCTCTGGTCTCTGAATGAGCGAACGTTTAGGGAAGTGTCATCTTACCCAGATACAATAGTGCTATTTTCGGATTGGCTATTGTGTAGCCCCTTTCTTTTTTTTGATTGGCTGATAGGTGGCAGGCTCGACTAAGAACTCCAGGGGAGAGGCGCTTGATTCCTGCCGGTTCCATAGTGAGAGCGGTGCGGCCAGAGACATTTGGGGCACTGCGGCATATTCAATTTATTATAAATAGTTTTTCCGCGTGAGAAATACGTGTGGCGGGAGTGCATGACAAAAGAACGAAATGAGTGACTGTCACGCTCAATGCGTGACACTTGAGAGCCCTGGTAATTATAATGTGTTGAGTTATTTAAACAAACGATTGGGGCAATAAACGCCGCTTGTCCTTGAGTCTCATTGATAGAGCCTGCGGCTGGATGTAGCTCTATCAACGAGAGCTAGCTCCTCTTAGAATTCCTCTGAAATTCACAAATATTCATTAACTTGAAATCGGACACCGTTGTTAGCTTTATAAGACCTTTAGAGAGATGTTGTATAAGTGGCGTGACGAAATTCAAACTGTAAATATACACAAATTTTACGGAAAATGAAGCTAACTATCCGTGATTTGTAGCTAGCTACACATAGCTAGGATTGAAGTGACAGTCATAGCTAACGAAACCCCCACTGTTCACAAAAATTCATTAACTTGAAATCGCACACCGTTGTTAGCTTCATAAGACATTTAGGGAGATGTTGTATAAGTGGCGTGACGAAATTCAAACTGTAAATTTAAACAAATTACGCTGAAAATGAAGCTAACTATCCGTGATTTGTAGCTAGCTACACATATCTAGGATTGAAGGGACAGTCGCAGCTAACGAAACCCCCACTGTTCACAAAAAGTCATTAACTTGAAATTGGACACCGTTGTTAGCTTTATAAGACCTTTAGAGATATGTTGTATAAGTGGCGTGATGAAATTCAAACTGTAAATATAGCTACTCTAGTTATGCCGGCAGCTGACAGCCAGCCAAGATGAACTGGAACTGTGGAAAGAGATTGCTGGTGTAACAAGCTCGCTGACTATCACTCTCAAACACGGGCCATTTAGCTAGCAGGAAGAGGGGAGCTGCAGGCCGGGGTCTGTGGAGGAAGGCAGGCCGGGCAGTGAGGCAGCAACACAGGCAGCACCGGCAGCTGAACTCCGACACACAGTCTTACCAAATTTCCAATAAGCCATCAATTTTCGTAAAATGTCCCATATTTGAGCTTTATATAGTTGATTTCTGGCTTAAAAAAGTCTCAGAAGTGAATTTAATAACGTAATAGCCCGACAAACAATGTATAACTTTGCAGTGAGACCTGCTGTCGAGTCTCCCATGTGTTTCTATGTAGTTTGCTCAAACCATGGTATTGTTTGCAGGTATGCATCATCTTTGTATCAAGAAACAAGACGAGGCAAGCCTAGTAAAGGCGCAAATATCCTCAACATTCATATGCATCTTTTAACAATGATAAATCAGACATACAAGTCAGTAACAACCACTATGGACCATTTTCACAGCAGCCATGTTGACTTGTCATAGCAGGAAAAGCACAGTTGAGATTGATAACCTGAACAATGGCTCAGTTCCATCAAGTGTCCCAGTAAGATATTTCAGTGAGTCAGCATGCACAATACCAGGACCTCTCCTAAGTGGAATGCAGCCATCATTAATGGTTTAATACCAGGACCTCTCCTAAGTGGAATGCAGCCATCAGTAATGGTTTAATACCAGGACCTCTCCTAAGTGGAATACAGCCATCAGTAATGGTTTAATACCAGGACCTCTCCTAAGTGGAATACAGCCATCAGTAATGGTTTAATACCAGGACCTCTCCTAAGTGGAATGCAGCCATCATTAATGGTTTAATACCAGGGCCTCTCCTAAGTGGAATGCAGCCATCATTAATGGTTTAATACCAGGGTCTCTCCTAAGTGGAATACAGCCATCAGTAATGGTTTAATACCAGGACCTCTCCTAAGTGGAATGCAGCCATCAGTAATGGTTTTGAATACACCTGTGCTTTACCTACTATGACATGTCAACAAGTCTGCCGTGAAAAAGGTCTATTGTAGTCTGGCCCTCTGGGTCCAGCATTCATTTCTCACCTTTTGCTTTATAAAACATCCATCCTCCTGTAAGCTGCTTCAATTTGGGAAACTCCTCCTGCAGCACACTTTCAATCTGATTGTACACAAGAACACATGTTTCATATTACAGTATATAAGAGCTAGAGAGAGAGAGAGAGAAAGAAAGAAAGCGAGAGGGAGAGAAATATAAAAAAAAATATGTTAGGGCTAGGCCTTCTTGAATAAAAGTGTTGTTATATCTCACTTTTTTTTTTACTAATTACATCGGAACATTTAGCCCACTTTGTAGAAAATACTGATATAAACTTAGCACAAAAATTAAGGAAATTTGTGTTTGGTAGATTATTTCTCTGGTAACAACGCTTTTTGGCAATAAATATTATACTGTTGGAACAGGGTTCGTACATCTTTTTTAAGGTCAAATTCAAGCACTTTCAAGGTCCATTTTAAAGCTTTTTCCAGCACCTTACACCACTGTAAAATATATACCAATACATAGTCAAAATTATTATTTAGTGTTTTTGTCATATTAAAAAGACATAATACTATAAACAGACAAAATTGTGTTTCGTAAAAGCATAAGGATCAGATATTTAAGCAAAAAAAATTTTATTTTTCAAAATGTATCACTGTCTAAGTAGACTTTGCTTGCTATCTAACCTGCCTGAGTCGATGTAAAAACTATTACCCCCCCAAAAAAATCACTTGACAGGGTCACTTTACTAACCCTGAATTATCACCTTTAAAATGTTTAACCTCTTCATGGTTCCTAACATAACATACAGTAAGACAGCTATGGAGAGGAGCACTGAGTGGGAGGATCTGAGCCAAATGACATGCAGCTGGCTTATTCTGGGTCAAAATCCAGGATTTACAGTTGGTGCACCCTCTTAGATTTTGCTCAAAGTTTAGGCTACCCTTAATGTCTTTTCACACTTTTTTCCAAATCTAGGGCATGTCGTACAAAGTTGTAATGGTTCAGTCATATTGACATGTTTGTCTTCCAACCTACAAAGTTTGTGTTGCCTATGAATTAATGTCCAAATATTGCTTCCCAGAAAATGTGATTTTCAGGCTGTAAAACTTTAGTAATTTTAAGGGCTAAAAATATGAAGACAGGATTTGAACAGAAATATTTTACAGGCCTTGGTTTTGGGACACATTCAAGGTTTGAACAAAATCTGAGACAGTGCAACAACAACCTGTAATTCCATTTTAACCCAGAAGACTCTGACAGTGCACATGCACCTGCCTGATAAATAGCCTACAGTAGGCTACTTGTATGACATAATTTCTGTTCAGCAACCAACGATTGTTATGCACAGGGCTAACGTTTGCAAGTTTTAATTTGCGGGTAGTTTAACGTTACAGTTACTGTGATGTAACTTTGGCTATGTTCACTGCATATTCCACAAATGAACGTGCCATAACGGACATGCAATACTAACATTACATTATCACACCAAGTACTCTCAGTCACTTAGCCTAGCTAGAAGTTACTAGCGTAAACAAATCGGCGCTAAAGTGTACAGTAGGTTACTTCAGTTGGCTTACTTGAAACTTACTTATGTGACTCGAGAGCGCAGACTCAGAAAAGCTGCACGTCTTTTTGCAGACTTTACAAGAAGCAACTCGTAGGGTTTGTCCCCGTTTAATCCATAATTTGTATTTTTCATCTTCCAGCCAATGAAACGACAAGACCTGCCCTTCAATGCCATTTATTGGCCAGGTGTCCATGATGCGTACGCAAGGTAACCGTGATTAATCGGCTATCCTAACCTTAACCACTCAAGGTGAAATGCCTTACCCCAACCAATCAAGCTGCTTCCTAGGGCGGGTCTTGGCGTGGTGGCAGATCGCAGTCACACAGCCAGCAGGTTTAAGTTTAGGCTCTCCAACATTTTATTTCTCCATTTAATAAACAAACTATTCAATAAGTTAGGTATTTGTTGTGAAAGAAATACAGTTACAATTTCAAGCATTTTCAAGCATTTTATCCAAAATTCAAGCACTTTTCATACCTTGAAAACACAACATCATAATTCAAGCATTTTCAAGGATTTCAAGCACCATTACGAACCCTGTTGGAAAGCCTGTTTAGTTCCCTTTCAAATGGGGCACCATTTGAAAGGGAACATGCATTTGTGGGATGAGCAGCAGCGCTGAGTATGTGGGTTGCGCCCATGAAAATCACATTCTTCAACCAGCCTAAAGTCCTGACCTCAACCCCATTGATTGCCATCCCAAAGCAGTGTGTGACCAGGCTGGCGACCAGCATGAGGAGGAGGTGCCAGGCTGTTGTGGCTGTGTTGTGGCTACTGAGGCTCCTGTTTGTGAAATGAATGAATTGTTAAATTGCCAATACGTCTTGTTTCTTCAAACTTCAATCATCCAATCCACCAAACGAGTCAATGGCAGAATAAGATGTTTGGCATTATGCAGAGAAGATTTGACAAATCTTTCTCGGCTGCAACCCACATACTCTCGCTGCTGCTCATGCCACAAATGCATGTTCAACTAAACAGGCTTTCAAACGGTATAAGATTTATTGACAAAAAGCATTGTTACCTCAGAGAAATAATCTACCAAACACAAATTTCCTTACTTTTGTGCTTCATATTGTGTATCACCATTCAACATAAAAATAGGGAGATAGGATTGTTGGTCCATATTGCCCAGTGTGTGTTTGTGTTATGAACACAAGAAAATAAGAGCCAATCCTTAATTACAACATCTTACCTCTTGGTGGTTACTATCCTCTGAAATGGAGACCTGTTTCCTTCCAAGTCCTGCTTGTGCTAAAATTAGTTCGGAGGAAGCCTTTGGACTAATTTCGGTTGGAGCAGGCAAAGTGTAGATATTAAATGTTGTGCATTTAGCTGGGGTCGGAGCAGGAGCACTAAAACGTCTTCGACCCTTTAGTTCCCGTTTCCTGCCGAAAATGCCAGGAAATTGTCTACACAGGAAGAAAGAGTGATACAGTCAAATTAATGTTATGTTTTATGGTGCACAATACACAATGACCCTAGAAACACTAATGTACAGTATGTGCATGGATATCCTCTTATAAAATTAGGTTTGGGAAATAGTGACAGACTGCCCTACACCAGTTTTATCATGTATGCACTCATAGCATTCTATGTTTATTTTTGTCTGCAAAACAAGAATGTATAAATTACTTTGTATTTAAACAACGTTTTACTTAACTGAACATTTGAACACATAGATATGATCAAAAACAGTTTTTCTAACATCTCTGATATTTATTTTTGTAACAAATAAAAACAGGCTGAGTGGACTGTGAAGTGGAATAGGTAATATTGGTAATTGCACCATTTTACACATCAGCCACACTTCCGTAAACATTATAATTTCAGTACCCCTGACAAGATATACAGCAACTATTAAATCAATATTTATAGATCGTAAATGTCCCCTGCCAGTTCACCTTGTCATCTGCTCTTGCACCCTACTCTTTTGGTCTCCCTCTCTGTTTGAAGAAGGTTGGGGGGGCCTTGACGTTTCTGGTACACTTGAATGTACTGGTACTTGGTTGGTACTTGGAGAGCCATTTGCAAGATTTTTAGCTATAATCTCCACCAGGTTTCGTGTAGCTGTCTCGACTTGCTGTTTCAAGTCCTATACACATAGCAAATTATGTTAAATGTGAGGTATGCTTACAGAGGTAACAGAACTGCAATAATGTAAGACAACTGGGGAACTTCTTCACTTCATTGAAAGGAGATGTTAAGTTATTATGTAGCTTTCAAAAGTAAACCTTAGTCAGTTGCAATGCAAATTTAAAAACATTCCTTGCACTGAAAACAACCACAATCACTTTTGAGACAACCAAGGAAGACTATATATCTCTGTCTGTGGCCCAACAGGTAAATTAGGTCTCCAACCTATTTCAGTCAAAGTGTTGACATATATAAGCATCAAATATGTATTTCAAACAATGAGATGAAAATATATTTTGTTTTTATTTGACGTCAAAGCAAGTCGGGCCATTATTGTCATTAGTCTATGGTCGGACCATGGATGTGAAGTCCGAAGCAAAGAGTCCAAAACTAATCTAAACAGCATGCATTGTCATTTGGGCAGCAATCGCCGCTGATCGACTGACTCTTTAACGGCTTTGTATTCAGACAGAACTACTTTACTGGTTCCAAAGTAATGCCGGTGATCGATTCAGCAAATGGCCTGGCTCATCTCCAACGAGCCTAAATCTACGACGTTATACAATCTATGATCGTTCTTATTTTCGCTTAAATACAGCTGGCAGGCAGTAGTTATTTTGTAATATACGTTTATTTAATATTTATTTTTAGTTATGTAATCGTATTTATTCATTTATTCAATAATTCATTATTAAAAGAGTGGCTGACTGACTGAATGCAAGTCGCTTTTACTTTCAAGTCAGACCATAGACTGTTAATATACAGTCTATGAGTCAGACACTCTTACCGCTCTTACCGTAAATGCTTACACGCACCGCAAAACAACGTGGGGGATAACTGAAAGTAGTCAAATCAAAAGGGCTTTATTCATCATTTTCTGAACAGTTCCATTTTAAATTAACATACCTCCTGTTAAAGAATGTTGAGGTCGAAAAGCACAGGTTTCATTGGGGTAGCTAGCCTATTCAATCATTAATCTCGAAAATATCGACAAAAATATATGGTTAATACCCTTTCAGACTACCGAATCCATAAGACCAAATCGATGTTCCTAGGCTATGGGCAGTGTGTGCAGATCAACGTGTTTAGCTTCCCTCCATGCTGTTCAAGCTCGGGCTGTAAGGTTAGCGCGCTCTAAAGTAGCAAACAGTTGACACGCCATAATAATACCACTTTACAAGGACAATGCAACAATTACGCTGAAAAAAATAACATACATTTAATTGAGGACAAAATGCGTATAATTTGTAAACTATACACCTACCTGAGAACGTGGTTGGGAATTCATGCCTGTGACTGTAAAAGAATGTGCCCCTTCAAGTTTTCTTCTTCTGTTTCACCAGGGTGTTGTGGTTTAACTGCTGTTGGCATCCTAGGCCTTCATGTTGTATTAGCGCCATCTACTGGAGAACGCTGGATCGGCATTAAAGACACATATTTTCTGGCTACACACCGCGCGGAAAAACAGTCTCAAAAGTATCCACACAGATAGAAGGAGTTTTACAAATATATTTCCATTGAAAAATACTAAGTTGATTTACAAATGATGAAATACGAGTTACAAATAAGAGTCACGGACACAGATACACCCACTTACAGATACGAATAGCTCTGCATTTATTTGTGCATTGTGTTTCACAAGTTACAAATACTTATGATACTGTTTTAGCACCATATGAATGCACCTAAAAAATATTCACATAGACCAAAAACAGATCTAATCTTACCCTCTTTTCTTCTCGACCGACTCCAAGCTGAACTCTTCACAGCTTCTGCCCGCGATGCCACATCTGGTTGTTTCTAGCTGAAGCTCCTGCGTGCTGTCTCGTAATATGTCTGACAGGTTTATCTTTGTTTTTTGACTGGTTATGGTTAGGTTTAGGTTTGGGTCTTACAGGCAGCTGGAAAACAATTAAATGAGAGTGGTATGAATAAAAAAAAAACATAAGTCACAGTAAAATTAAACAAGGAAGGATAAAACAGTAAAAATTACTTACACACAATGGCGTCATTATCAGCATCATGTAAATCTGGACTTGCAGACAGCTCCGAGCAAATATAGGTCACAGCCTCGTTAAGTAAGATGTTGCAATATAATGTAAATGCAATCTAAACATAATGGTTGATAGTAGTAATGTGTTTGTGTGTGTGCATGTTTGTCAGTGAGGTAAGGAGGGGGACACAAGATGTTAGGGCATAATCACACTGCAAGCGTGGCATGTGTATTCTGTCTGTGTTACGTGTTATGTGTATCCGTTTCAGGGACCTCGAGCAACTGGATGTCCCTGAGTGGGTGACGGAGCCATTTAAAGCGGATGTGTCCAGGAGTGAGGCCGAAATTCAAGAAACTCTCATCGACCTCCAAAATGATGAGGAGGCCAAGGCAACCTTTTCGGGCCTGTGGCTGGTGTGTCTTGTGGGCCACGCGTGGTCAGCGTTTCCCTCTTTTGTGGAAGATGATTTGTCTTCTGCTCCTTGCTTTTCCGACATCCTACCTTGTTGAGCATGGGTTCAGTCAAGCTTCGCACATGCAGACGAAGTACTCAAGCTGACATCCTTGTGTCCTGATGTTAAAAAGTTGGCTGCCAGTCACCAAGCTCAGGGCTCACACTAATGACCGTAATTAATTACGGTGGCTGCTTTTTGACACCTTTGTTGTTGTTTTCTTCGGTTCAGTTCAGGTGGCCGAGCTGTTGTTTTCTTTGTTTGTCGGTTGAGATCAAATGACCGTTTGTAGGCTATTCAACTTACAAGCCTATTATAGGCCTATTTATAGCCTAATTGAGTGCGCGATCTACCGCTGCTTTTTCATTGGCCATTTAGGTTATGTTATTGTTCACGTGAGTGGTTAATCTTAAAAAAATGTGTGTGATCCTGAATTTGTTTGAATTTCTAAATACATACATTTGCAATACCTTTCAAAAAATCCGTGTTTTTGCTTTTTTCCCAAACACAATATTTTTCAAGTATGCTGCCAACACTGATTATACAACATACTTACTAGCTTACTATTAAATGCTATGTCGCCTAGCCTTAATAAAAAATACCAACAGAAATAGAACCACCTTTTCTACAACAGAGGCTGCATCACTCATAAGCAACTTCTGTTTCAGTTTTTGTTTACCAAAAACTCAGGCTTCAGGTATCAGTGTTGCAATTGTTTGGCTGTAATAATATTTCTGACGTGTTTTTTTTTATTTTTTGAGGGGGGTTTAGGATGATCATGAAGAGGTCAGGGGGCGTTTGTTCAAAAAGGTTGAGAACCACTGGTCTATTTAGATCACGTGTAAAACTCAAGGCCCGCGGGCCAAATCCGGCCCCTTGTAGATTTAGATCCGGCCCGTATATCAATTCGGGTTCACAATACATTTTTGGCCCACCTAGTTGTGCACCAAACCAAGAACACAGGATAGTGTTTTTTAAACTGCAAGTACCTGACATTCAAAGCAGAATATGAAAGATTTGCCGACTCAGACTCCGAGAAAAATCTCTTTCAGTTTAAGGCGAGACACGGCAGGCAAAAACATCTTAAAATTAAATTTTGAGATTTTCTGCTATTTGTCTTCAATAACATGTCTTCTTTCAGACTTGTGGTGAAAAAAAGTCCGAAATACACATAAGGTCTTTATTTTACTACACTTTGTCTGTTTGCATCGGTAGATTTCTCCTAAATTCAACAAAAGTTGGCGTTCTAAATCATCCCGCTGCTCCGCGATCGCTGTCTGCCCCCTGTCATCTCATATACCGTTGGGAAGCTCTCTCTCTCCTCTACAACTCTGTCGGATCCAAATATGGTCATTTCCTTTTCATCAGCAATCAATCGTGAAAGTAAAAGGGGGGATTTAACTCTAAATGCGCAATATCTTTGACTGATGCCAATTTCCAACAATGTGATTCGTTCAGAATCGTCACGTGACGCCCTCTGACATTTTCGCGGTAGTTCAAAATGTCGAAAGATAGCCGTTCAAAATTCTCTCAGAGAAGCTGAAAACAGTTGACATCAGCAAGAAAACACAGGGTATTACCAACGAAGACAGACGATGATGAAATGCCATCACAAAGTGCGTCGATGCGTAAACTGTTGTTCATAAAACAGGAGTTTTCATGTAGCGCGTCTGAATGAACTGATCTGTGGTTTAATTCGTCCAGGGACAGGACTGAAAATTACCATTGATCCAAGGAATCATGGGTTCTGTAGTAGTTTACTACTAGAGTGTAGTCTCTGTAAAGAAGACACGTACAGGCAAAGTGTCTATACATCGACGCGTCTTCAAGACGTATCCAGGAACGATGTGGCGTTTGACGTAAATGTGAGAATGGTGCTGTTAGCGCACAAGTTGGGCTTGGGATACGCAGCTCTAAAGAAAATCAGCAAAGTGTTGAGAATTCCTGGCCTCCATGTTAAAAACGTATCAGAGACACCAAAGGACAGTAACAGGTATGGAATATCTCTCGCTCTCTCTCTCTACCAAGCAGTTTACAGAAATTCATAGCCTACATGTCATATATTAAATATATCACATATATACTCTACTTTACACACTATATCCAAAACATTTACATTACACAACATATTTTGTATAATATAATACTAAACAAATCTGTAATTTTGGGATCCTAAGTGGTTGTGAGTCCCTCAGGCTGTGGCAGGCAGATCCATATTTAGCTGTCAGTAGAGCTGCTGTCCCCTCTCCTAGGAGAACTTCCAGCTTCTTTTCTGGTGTTAACTTTTGGAAGTTTAATTTTTTTGGGGCTATTTGGTTAGTTAGCTTCACCATCAGCTGACTGAGGGGACTGTTTTCAGGATTTGGCTCTAGGATTTTAGGTGCTTTAAAATGGAATGTGTCTTTTTGACTTACATATAGATGTGTCCAAAATGTTACAGCTTGTTTCTGTATGTTTAGCAGTAATGGGAAACGTCCCATCTATTGTCTTACATCTACCCCATCTCTGTCTCTCTCTTTCTCTCTGTCTCTCTCTCTGTAACATTCGTGGCATTATAGATTATGGCTTCCATCTATTTGTGTTTAAGGTATGGATGAACAGTTAGTACTAAACTATAAATTTAATTTCAGTTGCTGAAATTGAGAGAGGCTTGGAGTCACTGCAGAGAACCAGGGACCAGATCAGGCAGGCATACGCAGATATTGACCCTGATGTGGCTGAACTAGTAAGGGAGGATGAGGATGCCATAATAAATATCAGTGTCTCTTTTGATGGCACCTGGCAGAAGAGAGGCTTCACGGGTCGCTACAGCATTGGTGTGCGCATCGACATCCTCACTGGGCTGGTAGTGGACTTTGAGGTGCTATTCTCCTACTGCCGTGCTTGTACCCTGAGAGAGCATGCTAGGCGAGGTGGTAAGATTACACAGGAGGAATTTCAAAGCTGGAAGGAGAGTCATGTAGACTGTGCAAAAAATTCCTCAGGGTCAAGTAAGGCCATGGAGCAGGAGGCAGCCAAGAGGATGTGGGCCAGGTCTGTGTCTCAGCATCAGCTTCGCTACACAGAGATGCTGTCAGATGGGGACAGTGCAGCATTCAAGGAGGTGATTACGCTCAACCCATACCCTGGACATGAAATTGTTAAGCTTGAGTGCATAAATCACGCTCACAAGCGCATGGGCACAGTGCTTAGGAAGCTGCGCGTAAAAAACTGCTAAATTATTACAGGGGGGCTATTCTAAATAACCAAGGGTCACTGGATCAGATGAAGGCAGAAATATGGGCAGGTCTCCTCCACTCCATGTCTAGTGATGAAAATCCTACGCACACTAGATGTAATCCATCCTGGTGTTGGTACAGGAGAGCAGAGGAGAATGGAGAAAAGCCAGAGAGCCACAGGCTTCACACAGAAAACTTTTTATCACGGGAGGTGGGTCAGAAACTCCTCCCTGTGTATCACCGGATGTCCAGTGACAGCCTGCTCAAGCGCATGCAGCATGGAATGCCAACACTCAGAATGCCATCGAATGCCTCAACTCGGTCATATGGGCCCGATGTCCAAAAACAGTCTTTGTGGGGAAAAGCAGAGTTGAGGCTGCAGCCAGTATGGCGATTTCTATATTTAATGAGGGTGCCTCTGCCATGCTGGCTGTGATGGAGAAATTGTGGCTTCAGAGCACAGACTGTTAATGCAATGAAGGATGACGACATGGCTAGGATTTCAAAAGCCAATACTGTCCATTCCACCAGTGCAAAAAGGAGCCGTAAAAGTGTAAGCACAGCCAAAAAAGTGAGATGACACCAGCAGGAGATGGAGGAGGGCCCTACATATGGTACTGGCATGGATATGTAGACTGTAAATTAACTTGGGGGAACCAGGCTGTGTAATGGTTGTCTTCTGTCAGTTTGAAGTTTGTGATTTGTGATGCCTTCAGTTGAAGGCCATGTTGACGTGTTAATCCAAACAAGTTCATTTAGCCTGCTATTTGTATTTATAAGTGATTCTTTCTTATACGACAGGCTTAAAGTTTGTTGTCATACCTTGACAGTTTTGACTGCTGACAGTCATCTTCAGAAGTCACGTGATGTTGCTGTGACTGTGAGTGGGATATATTTAGTTTTTGTCATTCCACCTGTGTGATTGAATGTTTTGATGTGTTTTGGATGTTATGATCAGTGATGGATGAAGCAATAATGAGTTTTGGATGTTAAACAGTGTGATACATGGATTTTACTTGGACCTAAAGTATATAGCGGGCAGCAAGCAGTGAGTGAGAACTGGACACAGAACACACCAAATCACATTATCTGTTCTACAAAAGACAAGAGATCAAATCATTTACATTTTTTCTTTGTCACACCAGCCACCACTTAATGAAAAGGTGACCTCAGGTAAGTAATAAACACACTTTTAATAGTGAGCAATCTGTCACTTGTAATATCAGATTATTAATCAATATTTTCTTGAATTACAGGACCCGTGGAGGAAGGAAAATAATTTTTTGGTTTTATTTATTTTATTTATTTTATGTTCTATTGTTTTGATGTTTAATTGGTTCTATTCAATTTATTTACATCACAATAACCTGCAAAGAGGAGTAATGTGTGACACAAACATACACAGACACGCGCACAGAGACACACACATAACAGACAATTCACACAATTCAAATACATTTTATTTATAGTATCAAATCATAACAGAGTTATCTCGAGACACTTTACAGATAGAGTAGGTCTAGACCACACTCTATAATTTACAAAGCCCCAACAATTACAGTAATTCCCTCAAGAGCAAGCATTAGCAGTGGCTATTGCGACAGTGGCAAGGAAAAACTCCCTCTTAGGAAGAAACCTCGGCAGACCCAGACTCTTGGTAGGCGGTGTCTGACGGGGCCGGTTGGGGGTGTGATGGCGATAATAGTCGCATTGAAGATAGTGGAACAGTGACTTTGAAGGTAGTCGTTGTAGTTCATGTCACAGCGGATGAAACGTGGCGCTGCAGAGCATGGGTGGGTGCAGCAGACGCAGCAGGACGCGGCCGGGCGTTGAAGGGAATCGCAGAGCATAGCTCTGCGAAGAAGAAACATAAGGACTCCGGGGAGTAAACTCCCCAGAGCTAGGTTAGTAACAAGCAGTTCTGGGACAGGATGCATACAAAAGGAAACAAATGAAAACATTGATGAGAGGCTGTACTGGCCTGCCTCCCTCTACTCTCACTATATATATTATATTATATATATATATATATATATATATATATATATATATATATATATATATATTATATGATCAATAAATAAATAAATAAATCTGATGACTACGAAGAGAAGCAGGTGGGCCGGGTTAGGCGGACGCTGCAACTCCTCACATCTTAACTATAAGCTTTATCAAAGAGGAGAGTTTTCAGTTTATTCTTAAATGAGGCGATGGTGTCTGCCCCCGTAACCCAGATCGGGAGCTGGTTCCACAGGAAAGGAGCCTGATAACTGAAGGCTCTGGCTCCCATTCTACTTTTAGAGACTCTAGGAACCACAACTAACTCTGCATTCTGGGAGCGCAATGCTCTAGTGGGACAATAAGGTACTAAGAGCTGTTCTAGATATGATGGTGCTAGACCATTTAGGGCTTTGTAGGTCAGAAGAAGGACTTTAAAGTCAATCCTGAATTTTACAGGAAGCCAATGCAGAGAAGCTAATACAGGAGAAATATGATCTCTTTTCTTAGTTCTCGTCAGAACACATGCTGCAGCATTCTGGATCAGCTGGAGAGTCTTAAGGGACTTATTTGAGCAACCTGACAGTAGGGAATTACAATAGTCCAGCCTGGAAGTAACGAATGGATGGACTAGTTTTTCAGCATTGTTTTGAGACAGGATATTCCTAATTTTGGCAATGTTACGAAGATGAAAAAAGGCTGTTCTCGATGATTGTTTTAGATTGGCGTTAAAGGATATATCCTGATCAAAAATAACTCCTAGATTTCTGACAGTAGTGCTGGAGGCCAGGGCAATACCATCCAGAGTAGCTATATCTTTAGATAATGAAGTTCGGAGGTGTTTAGGGCCCAGCACAATAACTTCAGTTTTGTTACAGTTTAACATCAGAAAATTATAGGTCATCCAGGATTTTATATCTTTAATACATGCTTGAAGTTTAGCTAACTGACTTGTTTCGTCTGGTTTGATTAATAAGTATAATTGGGTGTCGTCCGCATAGTAGTGATAGTTAATTGAGTGTTTCCTAATGATATTACCAAGAGGAAGCATATATAAGGAGAATAAAATTGGTCCAAGCACTGAGCCTTGTGGAACGCCATGTTTAACTTTCGCATACTTAGAGGATTTATCATTAACATTAACAAATTGAGATCGATCAGAGAAATAAGACTTAAACCAGCTTAGTGCAATTCCTTTAATTCCGACTAAGTCTTCTAATCTCTGTAACAGGATGGTATGGTCAATAGTGTCAAAAGCAGCACTAAGATCTAATAAAACAAGTATGGAAACAAGTCCTTTGTCTGCAGCAGTTAGAACGTCGTTAGTAATTTTCACCAGTGCCGTCTCTGTGCTATGATGCTTTCTAAATCCTGATTGAAAGTCTTCAAATAAACTGTTGCTATGGAGAAAATCACATAACTGATTAGCAACTACTTTCTCAAGGATCTTGGAGAGAAAGGGAAGGTTAGATATAGGTCTATAGTTTGCTAAGACCTCAAGATCGAGGGTGGGTTTTTTCAGAAGAGGTTTTATCACAGCTACTTTAAATGACTGTGGTACATAACCTGTTAATAAGGACATATTGATCATATCTAGTAGTGTTTACCACGGGTAACGCTTCTTTAAGTAGCCTCGTTGGGATGAGGTCTAAAAGACAGGTAGATGGTTTAGCTGAAGATACCTTTACCATTAGTTGTTGAAGGTCTGTAGGATAAAAACAGTCAGTATATGTCAGGTCTAGTTGTTCTTTCTAGCAGTCTTGCGTTGAAAGGTGAACCATTAGATGTTGAGGGCAAAAGATGATGAATTTTATCTCTAATTGTTATAATTTTATCATTAAAGAAGCTCATGAAGTCATCACTACTCAGAGCTAGAGGAATAGATGGCTCAGTAGAGCTGTGACTATCTGTCACAGTGCTGAAAAGAAACCTTGGGTTGTTCTTGTTTTCTTCTATTAATGATGAGTAATAGTCTGATCTGGCCTTTCTTAGGGCCTTCCTATAGTCTTGCCAGTCCAAACGAGACTCCATTTTGGTGGAGCACCATTTACTTTCAAGTTTTCGCGAGTTTTGCTTTAATTTACGAGTTTGGGAGTTATACCAAGGTGCTAGTTTCCTTTGCTTCATCTTCTTCTTTTTGAGTGGAGCAACAGAGTCTAAAGTAGTCCGTAGGCAGGCCGTAACACCATCTACACAATTGTCATTTTGAGAGGGACTAAAGTTAACATAAAGGTCCTCTGTTGGAATAAAACAAGTTAATGAGTTTAGTGCTGTTGGAATGTCTTCCTTAAATTTAGCTATAGCACTGTCAGATAGGCATCTAGTATAGAAGCTTTTATCTAATGTCGTATAATCGGGTATTAAGAATTCGAAAGTAATTAAGAAGTGGTCTGATAATAAAGGATTTTGCGGGAATACTAATACATCTTCAATTTTGATACCATATGCCAGCACGAGGTCGAGGGTGTGGTTAAAACAGTGCGTGGCCTCATGAACACTCTGACTGAAGCCAATAGAATCTAGTAGTGAGTTGAAAGCAGTAGTAAGGCTATTGCTGTCAACGTCCACATGGATATTAATATCACCAACAATAAGTTCTTTGTCTGATTTAAGTACTACACATGATAAAAACTCTGAGAATTCAGATAAAAATTCAGAATATGGACCTGGAGCTCGGTAGACAACAACAAATATAATTGGCTGTTCTGATTTCCGTGTTGGATGTTGAAGATTAAGAACAAGACTTTCAAAAGAGTTATAATTAGTTTGGGTTTAGGGCTATTTAACAGGCTTGAATCAAATATGGCTGCAACTCCCCCTCCTCGGCCTGAGCCTCTAGGAGTATTAATATGACTGGGAGGAGTGGCTTCATTTAGACTAACATATTCTTCATGGCCCAGCCAGGTTTCAGTAAGACAGAATAGATCAATTTGATTATCAGATATCAATTCATTTACTAGTACTGCTTTAGAAGACAGAGATCTGATATTTAGTAATCCACATCTAATTTTCCTATCCTTTTCTATCATTGCAGTGGTAGTTTTAATTCCAATTAGGTTGTTAAGTATTGCCCCTCTATTCACCACTTTGTGTGGTCTGTTGTTGATTATAATTGGAATAGTACTAGTACTACATGTTATATAATTGATATTGTATATATAAATATTTTATATGTAAATAACACATTTTTCTTAAATATATACATGCACGTATGTGTTTTTAAATATACAAAATAATTATACAAAGTACACACACATTTATTATGTAAATACAAACTTTTATTTTGGATGCAATTAATCACGATTATAATCGTTACAGCCCTACTGTTTTGTATTTCTCTACAAGCTATTAATAATGCTTTTATTGTCTTAGGTGAATCACTCCATACGACTGAGCCAGAAGCCCCTCCAGCCATGGGTCATACTTACAGCATGTGGGGAAGTGGAGAGCGCTCACTGCACTTGTATGGCTGGTGTGGCAGAGAAGTGCGCACATGTGGCAGCCCTCCTGTACAAGATCGATACAGCTGTGCGTCTGCAGGGAAATGTGACTCCAACATGTGTTGAAGCGTACTGGGTGATGCCCTCCAATATAACCAAAGTGCAGGGAGTGCCTAGCCCTACTATTGACTAGAGTTGAGCCGGATACTCGGCTGAAACGAGTATCCTGTACGGATAAAGGACTTTTGCAGAGTACGAGTATTATACAAGTAATACGAGTCAATATCGGTGCTCGGATTGAATAAAAATCCTCATTGGGTAGCTGACTGTGTCTGCTTTCTGTGATAGGCTAGTGACAGCGCCCCTCCCCTACACACTAGAGTCCGGATCGGGCCGAATTTTTCTGTCCGAGGCCGGCCCGCGTCCGACAGAGCCGTGACCGAACCCGGCCCGAGCCCGACAGGTATTAAGAAATTTGTGTCCGAGCCCGGCCCGAGCCCGACACAGTTAAAATCTAATTTCTTTTCCTCATACTAATGACACATGTAGGCTACGTTTGTTTGTGTGGAAAGCTCACTTTTATTAAGCAGCTGTAGGAAGGCATTCGGAAATGTCAACAGATGAGCGCATCAGCGCACACGGGGCAACAAGCGCACGTTAATAAGCTGTTGCCTTATTGCGCTGATGTGACCGAGCCCGACCCGACCCCGACCATAATTTCTAAATATCTACCCGTCGGCCTCGGGTCGGGTATCCATGCCTTACTACACACATACAGATTTATTGTGTTGCTGTGTCCCGCTCTGCTCACTCACACACACAGAACACTGAGAAGAGAACAGCTGTCTCTCTCTCTCTGTCTCTGTCTCTCCCTCAGTCACTCAGGTTCGCGGGTCTTTTCCGTTAACGTTTAGGGTTTCTTCAGCTTCAGGTTTGTTTTTTACTTTGGTTTGTAGTACTTATTAACCAGTAGAGACGGAGAAAGGGAGAGATACAGACGAGTGAGACAGAGAAAGGGAGCAAAACAGATGAGTGAGGAAGAAAAAGAGTAACAGAGAAAAATAAGGAACAAATGGCACTCTCCAAAAAAAGAAAAGTGGACAGTGAAAACAGAGCATTTAATCCAGAATGGACAGACTCATTTCTGTTCATACTTCCCAATGGGAGCACAAAACCAGTGTGTCTCATATGTGCAGAAACCCAGGGTGCGAACTACGGGGGAGCTAGGGGGAGCTCGGCTCCCCTTAATAAGACATGGGCTCCCCTGAAAACGTGATTTGGGAAATTTTGGGGGGTCTCTAAAAATACTGACAATGTGTCATTTTTACGTGCAATTTCAGTTTTGTGTAATGTGATCATTTTGGATTATTAGGCTATGTGTAAAATTGCAAAAATATCATTCATTCATGCATGACGGCGATTTAAACCTAATTCACTTCAATAAAGATGATATTGTTATCAAGGCGTGGCGGCGTGGCGGTGCAAATTCAACTCATGTTTAGTACATGTTATCTCCATAGACAGTATGGTTAACTGAAAGATTTGCCGAAAAAATATAAACGTTGGAGACCATTAGGCCGGTTACACACTGCACGCGTCACGGGAGCGTGGCGTTTCTGTTGCGTGTCAGCTGCGTGTCAGCTGCGTGGATTTTGTCTGCCTTTACACACCAGAAACGTGTCTGACGCATTGACATATAGGTCTGACGTGGCGCTGCTGCTGCTAGCCTTGTCTGGACACATGGATGTTTCCCATTGATAAAATGAAATACCATGTTAAACATAAATATACTGATCTGATTACAGCAAAGACAACGTCGGCAGTAGGCCTATTGACGGCAAAATAGGCTACAGAATATTTCGTTTTGTATTGACAGGTGCAATATTAGAAAATCGATTTAAAAAAATACATTCATAGGCCTATCTGCATTTATATCAAAACCTAGAGGCTTTCAAACATCAACATGTCTTTGTTAATATGTATTTGTGTCTAAATGACATATAAACATATTTTCCTATTCTATTTTGCCTGGCGTCCAGTGTGTAACCGGCGCGCAAAGTCCTTGAAATCCATTCTGCAGTAAGCATCATATAGCCATGGCAAAAAGAAAACAAGGCAGTTTAATTAATTTTGTATTAAATTGTGTAGCGATGACGTTAATAGCACGACCGATTCACCTGCTGCAAGCCCTGTTAACACACCTCCCACCAGGGTGACAATACAAGAAGAAGCTGAAGAAATAATGTCCTCTCTGGCTGAAGATGATCCTAACCCCTCTTGCTCTCTCTCTCGTTAAATTGGAACAGCCAGCAGTGGAGAGACTTTAAGAGCCCATATACAGCTGTTTGTTAAGGATGGAAGCTTGGGGTGCGTCGCTAAGGTCAATTATAATTGAACGGAGGAATTATGGTATTCTTCGGTATCCTGAGTAACTTTAACCATTATTCATGTGAAATCTCAAAGACAGACTGATGCTTTGTTTATAGACTATTTGTGGCTGGCTACTAGTATAATAGGGTAAATCCTGTAGTGCAAACACTTGTAGCTGTTATCTTTGTAAGTCATTGTAAGTCGCAAGCGCACGACACCCCCCCCCCGTGGAGAAAAGGGGGGCTCCCCCGAAGGCCACGGTATAGTTCGAACACTGCAGAAACCGTAGCACTTATTAAAAGTGCCAATGTGAAATGCCATTATGAGACAAAACATAAAGGTTTTGAACAAAAATACCAACTCAAATCTGAATTGAGATCACAAAAAATAAGTAGTCTCAGAGCCCAATATGGCCAGTCCACCAGGATCCTGAGCCACACTGCCCAACAACGTGCTCTTGAGTGTTCCCTCAGAGTTTCTTGGATTTGGGGTAAAAACACAAAGAGCCATTTACAGATGGAAGGGTTGTCAAAGAATGCATGAGTGCAGTAGCTGAAACACTACTTGAGGGAAAAGAAAAAAATGAGTATTGTGATAAAATAAAGCAAATTCCCATGTCATGCATTATCTGCCACAAAGAAAAGTGAAATATTAACTCAGGATGTGCTAACCCAGCTAGATGAAGCCATGCATAAGGCACCATGTGTAGGCTTAGCTATGGATGAGTCCACTGACATATGTGACAATGCTCAGCTGTTACTGTATGCCAGGTTTTCCAACACAGACCAGAAAACATTCTGTGAAGACATGTTAGGTTTCACTCCCCTTCAGACCAGTACAAGAGGAGAGGATATCTGCCTGGCCATTAAGGAGATGTTAACAAAAAGAGGACTAGAGCCAAAACAAGTGGTTTCAATAACCACAGATGGAGCCCCTTCTATGATAGGGAAAGAAAAAGGAGCTGTAGCAAGACTGAAAGGGACAATCTTCACCTTACCTTATCTTATACCTTATCTTACCATTGCATCATTCATAAATCTGTCCTCTGTGCCTCCCTGTCAGATGAGCATGCTGAGGTGATGAATACAATGATGAAAATGATAAATTTTTGTCAGGGCATCCTCTTCCTTCCAGCATCGCATGCTTAGGGAATTCCTCAGAGAAGTTGATGCCAATGCTGATGATCTTTTGCTGCACAACAATGTGAGATGGCTCAGCAAAGGCAGGGTGCTAGAGCGCTTTTGGTCCATCAGGAGGGAATTAGCATCTTTTTTGGCAGAGCTAAGCAGTCAGAAGGCAACACAGTTTTCTCTCTTTTTAGAAAATGAGAAATGGATGGATAATGTGGCCTTTTTTGGTTGATATCACGTCACATCTGAATGAACTGAATTTGAGGCTACAGGGCAAGGACAATTCAATTTGTGAACTGATGACAGCTGTTCGCTCCTTTCAGAGGAAACTTGAAGTGTTCAAGGAAGACCTGCAGGGAGACTTTGTACACTTCCCAGCAGTGCAGGAACAAGTTCAGGGACAGAGAGATTTGTCTTCTTTTGTTGATTTTATTGATAAGCTGATCGTAAACTTCAGCAACCCTTTTGACAGCTTCAGCTTTGGAGAGCAGCTCACCATGTTCATTCAGAACCCATTTCTGATCACAGATGTCAGGGGGTTCTCAAAGGAAGTCACAGAGGACTTTAAATGGGTAAATGCTGGGTCTCTCCAGATGCAATTGGTTGATCTTCAAGCAGATGTGGCCCTAAAAGAGTAGTTTGTAAGAACTGACCCTTCCACTTTCTGGCTCCAAATGGTCCCTGAGACTGCTTTCCCAGGTCTGAGGAAAGTAGCCCTATACATCTTGACCATGTTTGTTTCCACATACAACTGCGAGGCAGCTTTCTCCACAATGAACATAATTAAAACTAAATATCTTTCCAGGCTCACCAATGAGCACCTTCACATGTGTATGAGAATGGCCCTGACTCCATTCAAGCCCAGGTTTAAAATCCTGGCAAGACAGGCTAAAGCTCAATTCTCTCACTGAGCAAAAACATGGGGGAGTGGAATATGAGGGGAAGAAAGTGATACTCAAAAACTGTTCAATTGTTAAGATCTGTTGAGATTTATTACTTGTAAAATTGGTTGAGACTGTTGAGTCAAGATGTGAAACAGAAAAGGGTGAAATTCAAACTTTTCCTCCCTTTTATATTATTTTTCTGAAGTTAAGCACTTTTTTTGAAAATTCACAATTTATTTATTTTCTAGAGATGCACCGATTGACCGGCCAGTGACCGGAATTGGCAATTTTCACGTGCTCGGCCATGACCTGCGACCGGCAGCAAGGGCGTAAATCTGATCTAACAGTAGGGGGGGACAATAAACATAAAATTTCTGAAGAGCAATTTTTGAAGGGGACACAAATAATACAGCCACAATTATACTCCTAGAAGACATGCGTACACAGAGGAAAGCCTTAATACTATCATTAGTGTAGCATGGAGACCGTACCATTATCCTTCTTTTCAGTGTTTCTCGTGATTCAATAAAAAAGATCTTCCACATAAATATTAGGTTATATCTGGGACAGAGGATATATACTTAACTGATCAGCCACTTAATTTCATATTGAGCAAAAAACAACTGTAGATCTCCAAAATTAACCCTAATATAAGTTCACACACATAACGTAAGGCTTATCGCCGTGGTAACGTTAGTTGTAGTGGGTGCATTTCTATCCAACAAGCTAGGTAACGTTACACTATATTACACTAACATAGCGAACTTTTTTGTCATGACTAATTCATTAATTACTCAGCATCATTTCTATATGAGAAAATAAAAACTTAAAATAATGTTTAATGTGAATAAGACAGCTTTGAACCGTCTACTTACTACATTCCTGTCACTACCGATGTGACTGTCACCGTGAGTGTAGCGCAGATCCTAAAGCATGCAGTGGACCAAACCACTCTGAGGCAAGGGAGGGGGGACTCAAAATGTTTCTAAACTTAAAAAGCACTTTTTGGGGTTTGTATTGTTTTACTGCTTACACAGATATTTAAGTGTAAATCATTATGTTATTTACAATACTCAGCATTGTTTTAATGATATTTCTAGGGGGGGGGACAACCCTTAGATTGGGGGGGTCGTGACCCCCCCGACCCCCCGGGGATTTACGCCCTTGACCGGCAGGTCAGTCTGACATATGCCGATGTTATGCCGGTCAAATACACTCAAATACACGCCGCATGATTAACACCACGCAAGATCAGCGCACCGCCGCTCAATCAGCTGTTTATGAAATGTTTTAAAGTCATAATTATACACGAGCCGTCTGCTCTGATCTCAGCCGCTCTCTCTCTCCCCTCTGAGGCTGAATAAGTGGAACATGAAAACCGCGGGTCCCGTGAAATATGACAGCGTCGGGGACACTGACTTTGATGAATTGACTGTTTATCAGACCCCAGATGAGACAAGAAGCTAACGTTAGCGAACGTTGCTGTGACTGTCCCTCTGCCTCTGACATCCGGCTGCAAGAGACGCTGTGTTAAAAAAAAAAAGAAGAAAAAGTGACGCTGTATTAAAGTTACTGTTTAAAACGCTTTGCAGGTTACGTGTGATATGGGGTCAAGCCAGCCGCGGTTTGAAAATACACGGTCTAGCCAGCCGTCAAAAAAAAAGGCGTGTGCGCCTATTACTATGAGTACGGTAACTTCAGTACCAGCAGAGAGAGGACGCGCTTTTAGAGCGTCGAGTTGCATCTATCTATCTATCTGTCTGTCTGTCTGTCTGTCTGTCTGTCTGTCTGTCTGTATTTCTCTCTCGCTCTGTCTTTCTCTTTCATTTTTAATTATTCTTTCTTATTTCTCTCGCGCTCTCATGCTTTCATTTTCTTCTCTTTCTTTCTCACTCTCTTTCTCTCTCTCATTCTTTATTTATTTATTTATTTATTTCCCTTTCTTTCCCTCACTCTCCCCTTTTTCTTTCTCTCTCTTTCTTCCTCTTTCACTTTCTCTTTCTTTCTTTTTTATTTATCTCTCTTTCTCTTTTCTATCTTTATCCTTTTTTAAAACTCACATTGTCTTTGACTAATGTTTTTTTCTTTATAGGTCACATCTCAATACATTGTTTTATGTAAATGTTTACAGCACAAGCAGACAAAATAAAGTATCTCTTTCTAAATATATTTACTGCATATGTTTTTTTGTTCTCTTGTATTCAGTGTCCCATACCTTTATACACACCCCATGTGATATAGGACATTTTTGACTACCGAGGCCCTTAAAGACCTCATTTAAATTATGTAGAAAAAAAGAGATCAGTTACAGGACATCCAATACCCTATGCACAAGTCATTTGAAACCATTTTACAGTAGCATTTTGGAGATATGTCACATTATTCGACTTTGGAGGCCTATAACGACCTCATTTCTAATAAGTAAAAAAAAAGAATGGTCAGTTGTGATACAGGACGTCCCATACACTATGCACACCTCATTTGAAACCATTTTACAGTATTGTTTTGGAGATATGTCACGTTAAGTGACTTCAGAGGTGTATAAAGACTCTCTTCTCACACATGAAATTGTACAGTACATACTTTATAAGAAATGATTAAGACTACGTGATTTATCACACATTGATACTTGAAAGTCTTATATTTTCTTTATATTTTCCATTTATGAACTGAAATACTGATTTTTTTAAAAACATAATTTGCTTATTCGAGCCATTTTTTTATGAACATCATAAACTTTTAGAAACTTATCGAAAAAGACTACACACATGCATAAACATAAATAAAAAAGCCATGTATTCCTCAGACCCTGCTAATAAAAATAAATAAAATACAATAAAATGTTCACTTTACATGGCTACTTTAAATAGACAATTTTAAATGGTAGAGAAAGAATAAAAAAATTAATAATCAAAGCAATGAAAAATGTAAGTGAATTCAAGAAATTCCTAAGTTGGACTTCCTAAATTGAATGCAAGAAAATGTCATTTCTTTTTTACATTTAGCCAGTACAGTTGTGGCAATTCCAGTCATCATCCCCACTCATGGCATTTTGTGGTATGTTCACACAGTTAGGATGATACCACCCCTTGCACAAAGAACATTCTACCATTACTTCACTGCAGTGTGCAGTCCTGCATATGCAGTACACATTCACATGTGTTTGTCCTGACTTTGGAGCACCAACTCTTGGCTCTGTTTTAAAATGGATTTGTCCTTTCTTGAAGGAAGTTAAAAGTTCAGTCCTCAACCGGCCCTCACGGAACTTGCAGTTTTCTGGCCTCAGGTTGCAGCACAATGCAAAAGCAATTGCAAACAAACCACAGTTACTACAATTCGACTGATGTTGGACAGCAGGGTAAATAACTGTAAATTTCTCTTCCTTTGGCCTTATTAACCATGACAAAACTTGTTTGTCTTTGTTGTTTAGCACTGTCGAAAGACTGTCATAAATGCAAACCTGATTGTTCCGACAAAACAGGTTGCTAGCAGTTACCCAGTGGTTGTCCCCAGTGTGTAAAATTTGCACAAATGGGCTGTTTGGAGTACCCACAATCCCTCCCTTATGTAAAACACTAAATAAAACACTTGACTGAAAGCCATGAATGTGAGGGTACTCGCTTGCAAGCAAGTATGATGCAAAATCTATCTCATCACAGCTAAGCCAGTGGTACGGATGAAGAACAGCAGTCATTTTGCTATGTTTTGGGACCTGTGGAGGCCTTTGTAGTCTTGCTGCAGATTTCTTTTCTGAGGGGTCTGCTCCTTGCCAGCATGGTCCATAGTTTTTATTTACAGATGTTGTTGTACTCCCAGGTTTTTTTGGGATGTCAGTGCTCCTTAAAGGTTCCTGTGGAACAGATATGTGTTTTTTCAAAGCCTGATAGATAGATAGATAGATAGATAGATCATCAATTATTCACCCTAAAAAGTGTTAATTCTTATTGAAGTCATACCTTATCCGACTTGGGTCCTGTCGAGCTGGTGTCAGTCACTGTCTGTGGTCTCTCCAAACCTGGTTTGCGTCCTTTGACTGGAGCCTAAACCATTCACATCACATACAGGAAGATATATTTCATACACATCACATAAACTAAAATTACATTTGTGTCTTCGAAAATCATTAATTTATTAGTGCATTTATTTCAAATCTGGATTTGGAATATTATTAAATAAAACAGAATATCTTTTAAATGTTATAAAGTATAATATAAACAGTATCTATATTGTTATTTAAAATCGTAAGGAACAATGAAGTGTGATAATATTTTATATGATACTGCAATACCACTTTGGTTGTCCTGAATGGGAAACCCTTCTTTATTGGTGACACATAGATGCCTTTCTTGGAAGGCTTCCTTTTTCTCCAGCGCTCAACATTTACCCTGTATGTCTTAAATAAAGCAGATTCATTGGAAGGATTATTTAAGAAATAAGTGCAGGTAAGTACTTATACTGAAGGTAAAAATTTCAATAAACGATTGTAGGCTGATCCTTTTCCATGGCGGCCAAGATCACCTATATTAAAGTAAATAATTTAGACCTTAAAATGATGATTACCCACAACATATTATTTACCCCAGTGAACACAAATGAATGGATCAAATATGCCATATCATGTTTTATTTCACTACAATCAGGTAATTAAATGTTGAATTAAGTTGATTTTTTTTTGTTTAACATTATGGCTGTAACATTGTCAAATATTTGCCTTTGTTCAAATCCCACAACCTCACCCCAAGCAATCCTCAAAAATAAGTTGTCACTTACCCAGCATGAGACCAGACCACAAAACTGCCTGAGGTAGGACATTTTTCACAAGGTTAGCCATGAATGTAGGTGAATGATACTCATTTGGCTCACCCTTTACATCTACAGGTGCGTTTGCCACTATTTCCGCAAAATGAATATGAAATGTTGTGTGCCCCAGATTGATCTGCAAATTAACAGATAGTTTCAGTCTGTATTCAAGCAAACAACTGGATTATTAAGTGTGGTTCCATAAAAGGAGGGAAATATATACTGTATCATGCTATATGAAATCATGAGTGACGATTTTTTAAGCACATATGTCATCACATAAAGCCAATGCTACATGACACTTCATGCTGTGTCACTCAAATTAACCTAATTGCAGTGTCAAGCTAACATCATACACCATGATATAAGTATGTTCTAACTACATTGAAGTGAACCAGAAACATACAGCTGTATAATGCACAAATCAGACAAACCTCAAAGTCATTTTCAGCATTTTCTGCATGGTCACTGCTTTCAGAAAAGCCAATTGTTTGCAACCTGTCCTGAAGGTTTTGGAAGTGTTTTTCCACGTTGTCACCACTCTGAGGACTTGAGAACAGGACTGCCATGCTTGTAATAATGTCATCCATTTCCATCAGTGTGGCAGCACTTGTCAGGAGGCCAAAAAGATGCATGGACAGTCTGTAGTGTTTGGGGGAACTGACAAACATGACAAATGTAAGTTTAACATGTATTACAGACAAACACCATGAATACTCTCAGAAGAAAACAAAAGTTGATCATTGTCATGTGTCAGTTTTTGGTTCTCTTTGTAACGTAAAGTAACATTACAGACCTTCAATACACAAGCAGAATTAATTACAGTGTAAGAAAGACACCTTAAAATAAAGTGTAACCTAATTTTTTGTTAAAGACAACTATTGAATTATATTCACTACTTTAAACTATTTTGATATTAACTACTTTTGTGAGTTTTTGGTTCTATGGTTCACCTTTTAAAGAATCGTTCCATTGTAAACCAGGACCATGTCCATCCCATTGTTTATTAAAAAGTGAATTAATTATGATGGTCACCATATGATGGTGACCCGGAACGAAATGGCCGCTTGAGATTTCTCTCAGTCTCCAGGTTAAAACAAATTAGTAACTTTCTCCGAGCAAACCTGAAAATACCGGTTAGCAACTCATTGTAGAGATGCCTAACAAACAGCCCGACAAAGACTTTTCTATTTTTTCATCGACTGGTCCTCACACTGGCAGGAGGAAAGCTAACCAACAGACAGCAACACGTGTTGCTAGTGCTAACGAGGACCACCATGATGAAGCTAGGGCCCCAGCGCTGACTGCCTCGACAACTATGGATCAGATTTTGGCTGAAATAAAATCTGTGGCCTCCCGTGTGAACGACATGGATGACTCAGTCGGTGCTCGCCTTGATGTTATTGATGGAGCCCTGAGTGAAATTAAAACTTCTGTCATCTCAGTCGAGAGCTCTCTTTCCACTCTTGCTAGCCGAGTGACCGACCTAGAAAAACGTATGCAAGAGGCGGAAGGCAGAGTCTCCGCTACAGAAGATGAATGCGGCAACTGCAGCAGCCACTTAAGCGCCATGGAGAAGACAGTTGAGCTGCTTCGGCTGAAAGTTGATGACCTAGAAAACCGTGGCCGCCGCAAGAATTTGAAGATTGTTAACCTCCCAGAGAAAGCCGAAGGCGGCGGTACTCTTGCAGACTTTCTCCAATCTGTACTACCGACTTTAGTCGGCTTGCCCGCTGACCACCCTCCGCTGGAGATTGAACGCGCCCACAGAGCCCTGGCTTCAGTCCCTGCTCCGAATAAGCCCCCGAGAAGCGTCTTGGTGCGTTTTCTACGATTCTCCCAAAGAGAGGCTGTGCTCAGAGCTGCCTTGAAGAAGCGTGATATTTGCCATGATGGTTCTCGGCTACGCTTCTACCCTGACTTATCTGCGGAGGTTCTGCGAAAACGGCGAGAGTTTGATGCCGTGGGAAAAGCCCTGGCCCGCCACAACATGTACCGTGGGTTTGCTTATCCAGCCCATCTGCAGTGCCTCCACGAAGGTCGGATCCGCATCTTTGATGACCCTGAGTCTGCTGCTGCATTTTTGGACACTCTTAAATAAGGTAACGCTGTTGTCCACCAGTAATGTCGGAGTAATATGGACATAACCTCTACCGAGCCCCCATCAAACGTTATTTCTGCTGTTTGGTTGTTATAGACACTGTTGACAGACTGAGTAAGCAGCGGAGTTGACTCCACATGCATCTTCTCTCCTTGGTGACAGGGTTTTTTTAATTTATTTATTATTATTTTTTGTACTGATTGTTTTATTTTGCTTATTGTAAGGCATAAAAAATCTATATATTTTCGTTTCAGATGAGTTAAACACCCCACTGCAATGCCTTTCCATATCATTCTGTTATGTCTACAGCACTTTGACACCCCCCCTTTTTTTTTCCTTCCTTTCTTTTCTTTCTTCCGAACGATTAATTCTTGTTACTACCCTGGCCTGGTATTTCATATTTAGGAAGTGGCTGGCATAGAGCCCACGTTCGGGGTCACATATGATCCAGTAATTTTTTATTTTGGGGTAGCTCATAATGGAGTCATCTACTTGGCCTGGAGTTGTGATGTTGTCTTAGGCGCCTGAGTTGCTACTGTGGTCTACCTGTTAAATTAAGACATGCTTAAACTTAGCGTGCTTGGTGACTTCTTTTGTTTTTTTTTTACCCTGTCGTTTGGGGACAGGATAGGGGTGGGTATAGGCTGCAATCTCGTTTTTCTTTGTATCTTTTTTTTTTCCGTTATGTCATGCGACTGGAGCTCTAGGTTCCTTTTTTGTACTGTAGTCAGTTTCTCTTCACTCACACACAAACTCGTTACTTGGAACGTCCAGGGGATTGGCCATGTAATAAAGAGGAAGAAGATTTTAACGCATCTGAAGAAACAAAAATCCGACATAGTACTACTTCAAGAAACTAAATTATCTGACATAGAACACTTGAAGCTTAGGAGAGATTGGGTGGGTCGAGTCTACTTTTCCTCCCACTCACAGAATAAAAGAGGTACAGCTATTCTTATACATAAGAACATCCCTTTCATTTTAGAACACAAAGAAAAAGATCCGGAGGGGAGATTCATTTTAATTACAGGCTCAATTCTTAAAAAACACATAACTATTCTTAATGTCTATGCTCCGAACTCTGATTCACCTCATTTCATATCTCAAATTGTTTTACTGTTTAATCATTATTGCAAAGGCCTGGGCTTCCTAGCTGGTGACTTTAATTGTATTATGAATGCTTCTCTGGATAAATCCTCTTCCGCAAATGTATCAAATCCAAGGTCATCCGCCGCTCTCAACGATTTGTGTAAAGACACAGGGCTAATTGACATATGGCGACAGATTAATCCTAAATTGAGAGATTATACGTTCTATTCACATCCACACAAGTCATACTCCAGACTTGACTACTTTTTTATTCCCAAACAATTTTTACATGCAGTCCAGGCTTGCCGTATAGATTCTATCGTCCTATCGGACCACGCCCCAGTGCTTTTGCATATTGACCCAGCACTTACCATTCCAAGAACTCCAATCTGGAGATTCAATACGTCGCTTTGAACAGTGACCCTTTCTGTACTTTCCTCCGGAACAGTCTATCGCAATTTTGGATTGATAATAAAAATCCCCAGGTGTCCCCTGCTATGATCTGGGACGCGGCTAAAGCCACTTTACGCGGGCATCTTATCTCCTACACTTCCCATCAAAAGAAGGTCCTAGAGAGTAATAGGAAGAATCTTGAGAAGGAAGTTACTAGGTTAGAACAAATACACAAACGATCACCCACAGTTATGAATCTAAAAGCGCTTGTGTCTGCAAAGACCACACTCAAAATCAACCACACTTGTTATTGATGGAGCCCTGAGTGAAATTAAAAACTTCTGTCATCTCAGTCGAGAGTTTCCTCTTCCACTCTTGCTAGCCGAGTGACCGACCTAGAAAAACGTATGTGCAAGAGGCGGAAGGCAGAGTTCTCGCATAGAAGATGAATGCGGCAACTGCAGCAGCCACTTAAGCGCCATGGAGAAGACAGTTGAGCTGCTTCGGCTGAAAGCTGATGACCTAGAAACCGTGGCCGCCGCAAGAATTTGAAGATTGTTAACCTCCCAGAGAAAGCCGAAGTGCGGCGGTACTCTTGCAGACTTTCCTCCAGCTGTACTGACTTTAGTCGGCTTGCCCGCTGACCACCCTCCGCTGAGATTGAACGCGCCCACAGAGCCCTGGCTTCAGTCCCTGTCTCAATAAGCCCCCGAAGCGTCTTGGTGCGTTTCACGATTCTCCCAAAGAGAGGCTGTGCTCAGAGCTGCCTTGAAGAAGCGTGATATTTGCCATGATGGTTCTCGGCTACGCTTCTACCCTGACTTATTCATGGAGGTTCCAGTGCGAAAACGGCGAGAGTTTGATGCCGTGAAAGCCCTGGCCCGGCTCACAACATGTACGTGGGTTTGCTTGATCCAGCCCATCTGCAGTGCCTCCACGAAGGTCGGATCCGCATCTTTGATGACCCTGAGTCTGTTGCTGCATTTTTTTGGACACTCTTAAATAAGGTAACGCTGTTGTCCACCAGTAATGTCGGAGTAATATGGACATAACCTCCCACCGAGCCCCATCAAACGTTATTTCTGCTGTTTGGTTGTTAGTAGACACTGTTGACAGACTGAGTAAGCAGCTTAGTTGACTCCACATGCATTCTCTCCTTTCGGTGACAGCTAATTTATTGTGCTATTATTTTTTGTACTGATTGTTTTTATTTTGCTTATTGTGGGCAAGTATAAAAATCTCCATATTTTCGTTTTCCAGATGAGTTAAACACCCCACTGCAAATGCCTTCCATATCATTCTGTTATGTCTACAGCACTTGATGACCCCTCTTTTTTTCCTTCCTCTCTCTTTTTCTTTCTTCCGAACGACACACCTTGTTACTACCCTGGCCTGGTATTTCATATTTAGGAAGTGGGCTGCATAGAGCCCACGCCTCGGTCACATATGATCCAGTAATTTTTTATTTTGGGGTAGCCTCATAATGGAGTCATCTACTTGGCCTGAGTTGTGATGTTGTCTCAGGCGCCTGAGTTGCTACTGTAGGCTCACCTGTTAAATTAAGACATGCTAAACTAGCGTGCTTTGGTGACTTCTTTTGTTTTTACCCTGTCGTTTGGGGACAGGATAGGGGGTGAGTATAGGCTGCAATCTCGTTTTTCTTTGTATCTTTCTCCGCATGTCATGCGACTGGAGCTCTAGGTTCCTTTTTTGTACTCAGTCAGTTTTCACTCACACACAAACTCGCTACTTGTGAACGTCCAGGGGATTGGCCATGCGTAATAAAGAGGAAAGAAGATTTAACGCATCTGAAGAAACAAAAATCCGACATAGTACTACTTCAAGAAACTAAAATTATCTGACATAGAACACTTGAAGCTTAGGAGAGATTTCGTGGGTCGAGGCCCACTTTTTCCTCCCACTCACAGAATAAAAGAGGTACAGCTATTCTTATACATAAGAACATCCCTTTCATTTTAGAACACGAAAAAGAAAAAAGATCCGGGAGGGAGATTCATTTTAATTACAGGCTCAATTCTTAAAAAACACATAACTATTCTTAATGTCTATGCTCCGAACTCTGATTCATACTCATTTCATATCTCAAATTGTTTTACTGTTTAATCATTATTGCAAAGGCCTGGGCTTCCTAGCTGGTGACTTTAATTGTATTATGAATGCTTCTCTGGATAAATCCTCTTCCGCAAATGTAATCAACTAAGGTCATCCGCCGCCTCAACGATTTGTGTAAAGACACAGGGCTAATTGACATATGGCGACAGATTAATCTCTAAATTGAGAGATTATACGTCCCTATTCACATCCACACAGTCATACTCCAGACTTGACTACTTTTTTATTCTAAACACTTTTTACATGCAGTCCAGGCTTGCCGTGATAGATTCTATCGTCCTCTATCGGACCACGCCCCAGTGCTTTGCATATTGACCCAGCACTTACCATTCCAAGAACTCCAATCTGGAGATTCACATACGCTTTGAACAGTGACCCTTTCTGTACTTTCCTCCGGAACAGTCTATCGCAATTTTGGATTGATAATAAAATCCCCAGGTGTCCCCTGCTATGATCTGGGACGCGGCTAAAGCCACTTTACGCGGGCATCTTATCTCCTACACTTCCCATCAAAAGAAGGTCCTAGAGAGTAATAGGAAGAATCTTGAGAAGGAAGTTACTAGGTTAGAACAAATACACAAACGATCACCCACAGTTATGAATCTAAAAGCGCTTGTGTCTGCAAAGACCACACTCAAAATCAACCACCTCGCCATGTTCAGAAGCTATTGCTTTTCACAAAGCAGAAGTATTATGAATTTGGTACAGTGCAGCCAGTTTACTGTGCCCACCAACTGAAGAATCAGAACAATGACCGCTCAATCCACGTGATTAGAACTCCCTGCGGTGATGATTCCTGTGACCCATTCACTATCAATAGTACATTTAGAGATTTTTATAAATCCCTTTACAGTTCAGAGACGATCAACTCCGATATTACCTCCTATTTAAACAATATTTCATTGCCTACTGTTGCGGAGGAGGATCGCTCGACCTTAAATGCAGCATTTACACCTGAGGAAGTCTGGTCCGCAATCCAGGCTATGCCAAATGGGAAATGTCCGGGGCCTGATGGGTTTCCACTAGAATGTTATAAGAAATTTTGGCCAGAAATCCACCCAATTCTTATGCCTGCTATTATAACATTCTGAAGGGTGATATTCCTCCCTCTTGGAGATACGCCTCAATTAGCCTACTTTTAAAAAAAGACAAAAATCCCTTGGACTGTTCATCATACAGACCTATCAGTCTACTTAATGAAGACTATAAAATAGTAGCAAAAGTTCTGGCCCGCAGACTTGAAAAGGTTCTTCCTAATATTATTAACTCTGATCAGGCAGGATTTGTGACATCTAGATATGGCACAGACAATGTACGTCGAGCACTTAATGTTATTCATTACCTTAATACCCATAAAAACCCAGCGTTTATAATTTCATTGGATGCCGAAAAGGCATTTGACCGCGTGGAATGGCCTTTTTTGTTTTCAGTCTTAGAAAAATTTGATTTAGGTTCCAGTTTTATCAATGTGATTAAGACTCTCTACTCTGATCCAATAGCAAGTGTTAATACAAATGGACTGATGTCGGAGGGTTTCGCAGTGCGTAGAGGTTGTAGACAGGGGTGCCCCCTGTCACCTTTACTGTTCACACTCTTTATTGAGCCCTTGGCTGAGGCCATCAGGACTAACCTGGACATAACCGGTATTACTGCAGGTGAAAAGAACCATGTTATTTCATTATTTGCTGATGATGTCCTCCTGTATTTAAGTGATCTTGAGCAATCAGTTCCAGCAGCTCTGGACTCTATAACCTTGTTCAGTGCCCTTTCAGGTTATAAAATTAACCTAGGAAAATCTGTCACGCTGGCCTTCAATATTCCCCAGAATACGACCATACAATCTCCATTTCGGGTATCGAAGAATGGCTTAAAATATCTAGGTATTTTTCTCACTCCTGATTTGAACAATTTATTTGCGACTAATTATTCACCTCTGATTCAAAAACTCAGAAATGATTTGAAAAAATGGACCTCCCTTCCGACCTCCTTCTTTGGGAGAATAAACACTATAAAAATGAACATCCTTCCACGGTTAAACTACTTATTTCAAAATCTCCCATGCTACTTGACCCCAGCGCTTTTTAATTCACTAAACTCCTATATTTCTCAATACATTTGGAATAATAAACATCAGAGGGTTCGATTTTCGAAACTTACCAAACCAAAGGAATTGGGAGGTTTATCCCTCCCCAACCTACAACTTTATTATTGGTCGGCCCAACTCAAAATGATGACGAACTGGTTTATAAAGAAGAGGGACTCTTTATGGATTAGTGTTGAGTCCCTGGCATGTCACCCTAGAAGGCTTGAATCCCTCCCCTTTATTAATGATATAGACCAGTTGAACTCTCTTAAAAAAAATATCATTATCTATAACACACTACAGGTCTGGAGGGATGTGAGAAAATACTTAAATATTCCCTCAGCTATTTCTGCTCGCTCCCCCCTAGCATTGAACCCGGACCTCCCGGTGCAGATCAGGAGTATTGGTTTGCTGGAGTGGGCATCCAAGGGCCTACCTGAAGTCTCAGGCCTACTGACTTCCAACTCTGTAAAACCGTTTGAGCAAATTAGAAAGGATTTTGACATTCCATGTAAGGACTTTTTCAAATATCTCCAAATTCGCCACTTTGTGGAATCTCTGGTTAGGAAGAATGAGATACGCTTGGAGCTATCAGAGTTGGAAAGTGCTATGGTTTCGGCCAAATCTTTTAAGGGACTGATTTCAAAGATTCATTCTCTACTGCTGTATTCTGACTCTTCAGCCTATGACTCACTGAAGCCCCTGTGGGAGCGTGATCTGGAGGTCACATTTAGCTCTGCGGATTGGACCAAGATTTGCAATGGAATCTTCCCAAAATGTATTTCGACTTCTATACATGAACAGAATTTTAAGTTTTTTCATAGGACTTATTTTACACCTGTTCGCCTCCAGAAAATGTTTCCCCACAGTTCAGATCTTTGTTATAAGTGCAGGACACATAAGGGTTAGAGGTGGGCGATATATCGTTTAGACGATAATATCCAAATTGTTGTCTGGACGATATGCAAAATTGGGATATCGAATATTTCATAATTTGTACAATCCGACCCCCCAAACATGAAAAGAGCTGAAAGAAGTTAAAGAGAAAACAAATAGCGCACACTATAACCTTCTAAACAATTATATGTAGCGATTTTAATAATGTAGGGGTTTGTTTGACTGTATTTTTTTGTACAAAATCACGATCGTCCCGCACGAGAGTAAGCTGCTACTAGTTCTTACCTTGCGCGTTATGACGTTCACTCATGTCAACAAAGATGGCAGTGCGCGACTGTGCAGCGGCTCTCCTCCTCTCCTCTCGGTGTATATTTATACAAGTACGTACAGCCACACTGAACTAATCAATACAGGACCACGATACAACACAGCCGTTACGAGAGCCTTCCAGGCGGCTCATAACATCCCGGAGGACGTAGCCTGACGGAGCCTTCCAGCTTGTTGTAGGCGCTAGCACGCCGAGCTAGCTATCTACCGGCAGAATGAGAACATAACTCCGGCACGACTAGAGGCGGAGGACTGCATTTTTGTGCACTATGAATGGAGTACCAACTGCAGGATCGTTGCCCAGTACGGCTCACCTGACCTGGAGCCGTGTCGGTAATATACTGACCATTTTATTTACTACGAAAACAGCACACTGCCGTCTACATAGCCCCCGATGCTAACGTTAGCAAAAGTTTGGTTCACTGCTAACCATAGTGAACAAACTGCTGCGCGATCACCTGGATACGGGATACGGGATACAGGGGACTTTAACAAGGCGTCCTTAAAGTCTGTTCCCCTCCAGCTTTCTCCCAGCATGTAGATTGTGTTACTAGAGGGAAGAACACTAGACCATGTATACTCTAACATCAAAAAAGCACAGAACTGCACCTCTCCCTCACCTGGGACAGTCAGATCACATTTAACTCGTGATCCCAGCATAAATCCCGGTCAGAAGGACTATAGAGCCAAGTAGAAGGACTATCAGAACCTAGTCTGACCCGGCCCTGTCCCAGCTCCAGGACTGCTTCCAATAAGGACATGGTGTGTGCAATATGTTACAGAACAGAGCCCTTTGTTTATTGTTATGATTTCATCTTGCTTGTACATTTTCCCAAGAGAACCACTGAAATAGCCTCCGAACAGGGCTTCTTTTAACTTCTAAAAGGATTTCAAAAATATCGTCTGAATATCGATATCGAGATATTGAAAAAAAATATCGAGATATTCATTTTTGTCAATATCTCCCACCCCTAATATGGGTACATTTATTCATTTGTTCTGGGCATGTGATCGTATCCAGACATTTTGGAAAGAGGTTCATTCTGTGGTTCAGGAGGTCATCGGTAAACAGTTTACATTATCCCCATCATTCTATCTGTTAAACCACACTTTGGACAAAAACCTTGACACGGACACCAAATATCTGTTGATAATTCTTTCATTTCTAGCTAAAAAATGTATCTTACTGAAATGGTCCGCCCCACAAGTTCCAACGGTCGGTACGTGGTTGTCACAGATATCGTCTCTTCTCCCTTTAGAGAAACTAACTTATGACCTCAATCATAACTCTGACAGATTTTGGAGACTTTGGAGACCATTGCATTCCTTCCTGGAGAGACTCTGACCTCATTGTGTCTGGTTTAATCTGTATTTACTTAGTTATTTACCTCTTCTACAGTACTGGTTGTTTTTTTTTTCTTTTTCTTTTTTTTTCTTTTCTTCTCTTTCATACTTCTTTGATCTCAGTTATAAGACAATGCAGCATCTGTTGTTCGCTTTGGGTGGGATTTTTCTGTTGTATGTTTTTGTGTGTATATATATGTGTAAAGTGTATATATACCTTTTTTTTGTTGTTGTTGTACTTGTTAAACTCAAAATTCAATAAAAAGTGAATTAATTATTTTATGTGAATAACCATGTATAACAACACAATATATAATCAACTTACTGTTCCTGCAGAACACTTTGGCATTCTTCATGATGCGGCTTAGGCACCGATGAAGAATTGGAATATTCATGACCTCTTTCAACTGTCCAGTGACAATGCCATAGTACACACTGAGCAAGCTCTCCAAAGAATGTTTACAAAAAGTGTAGGCAACAGCTTGCATCAGAACAAGAGACCCATCACAGATTATCATCACAGGTCTCCTCACAGGTTTTCTTCCAAACAACTTGTAGTAATCTGTTTGAAAAGACTCCATGAAAAATAACACTGATGCAGTGGTGTGTTGGCAGGTGACATACGTTGCAACAGGGATAGGGGAGGATCCTTTAATAGAATGCTTCACCACCAACTCATAAACATAAAAAGGTGCTGATTTCCCACGCGCTTTTTACACAATGCTTCCTGTGGCGTCAATATACACAATATCATCCTTGCATCGTTGATGGAACAGTCTGATTGTGTTTTTGGACCACAGCATGACTCCTTTGGGGTGCAAGAGCACCTTTTGGAGAACTTCATTGTCTTCATCTGTTTTTTCCTCCACCAGTTTGAGAAGACATAGGGCCTGATTTACTAACACTAGCGCAGTTTGCGCTGCGTCTGTTTATGCGAGTTCGGTAATAGCGCACGCTATGCTTCCACATTTTGCGTAGTATTTATCAACCCTGACACCCATCAGGCAATCAGCGTCTTTCAATTTCATCTTTGATTTCTTCCAGTAACTCTAATATTGCATGGCTGCTTGATCTGTAAAGCTAAATGATGTTGTGTTCACTGACAAAGTGTGATTCTTGTGTTAAAAATATTTTCAGCCTCGCCTATGTCTTCGTCTTGCTCATATTACTGTTGCCATTTCACCAGCGGCATATAAAGGTCTACGAGGAAACTCGACTGCGGCTGGTTCAGACCTGCTTTTAAGAGGCGGAGAATTTCCCCCGCAGAATAGAGGCGCGCTCTTACTGACAGTCTTTGTAAATACCACGGAATATATAATTAGGCGCACTTTGCGCTTATCCTCCCACTTTCCCCACGACCCTCCCACGAACGCATATTGAAAGCGCAACTTGTCTCTTCTCGCTCATGTGGCAGACAATCTGCGATTTTACCCAAGTGCGCCCTGTTTGTAAATAGCCCGCATCGGTTACGTCCGTCTTTGCGACCAATTAGCGCCTCCAAACAGGCGCAAACGGCTTGATAAATCTAGCCCTGAGTATTTCGTTGTCATGCCTTCTGCATTTCTTTCGTGTCATGTATGCTATGTTTTTGAGGACTGCAGCTGTAGGTGCCTGGTCTCTGCATCCAGATTCAAAGACTTTAGGTTGGATTTTGTCCATACACTGCGAATGTAAGGCCCTTGGAAGCACTGATTCAAGTTGCTTTCCAAAAATGTCTTTGTTATCAGCTCGTACATATCTTCTTTTTAATTCTTCCATACTATGACAGACCTCCTCTCCCTGAAAGGTCACCCAGGCCTTCAGGGTACTCTCATCCATCACAGTGACCTCTACACAAACTGGGCAATCTGAAAATGTGCAGTATCCCAGGCAACTAAATAAAGGTCCTTTTCTTTTGGACATTTTATTTTTCACGGTGTGCCTTTTAAAAGCAATGCTGCAGTATGGATGTAGAGATTGTATTCCTTTTGAGATTATATTTGTCCAGTGCAAATCTTTAAACTGGTGCCCAACCTGTTGTTTTCTCAGGTCGCTCCACTCCTTAGTGTCCATAAAAAAAAAACATGGGCCTGTTGGCAGCTTATGCCGAAAAAAGAGGCTATCTGGACCACTATTTTCGGAAGATGTTTCTGATGCTTGGGTAGAATCCTCTCTCTCAGTGAGCTAAATGCAAAAAAAAAGATTTTAAATATATTAAATGTAGTTCAGTGTGAATACTGTTTACCTGCAAGTCCTACAAATGAAGGAACTTCATATTAATGTAGAACATGGTTAAATTGTAACTTTGGTTGTTTGCAATTGCAAAAAAACACTTCTTTTAAAAAATATATTTGGTAATTATTTTTGTTTTGTGGTTTGACTGTTATTACATGGAATTGTGTCATTAGGAGAGATTTATAGTATAATGTTGTTTAAAGAACAATTGATTCTGTATTTGTTTCTTTCAGAATTGTTTTCATTATCAGGAAAATTTCAGACTTAAATTCTACAGTTTGCCAAAAACAGCAAATTTAAACAATGTTTTTAGATTTGCTGTAATAATTGATTACCTTGGTCAGAAGAAAGAAAAATGTAAAATTTGCCACCACAATCTTAAGACCAAGACCTATATTACAAACACCCTCACTGCAGCATTCATTTCTTATCTTTTTCAGTTATTTTATAGCCAAGGTAATAACACAAAGTATAGCGTTTTATGTGTGTATTACAGATTTTAAAAATGAAAATTTGAAAATTTCTGATGTTATGACTGTGGAAAACCATCTTCACAGTTAATTAAAAGGTCCATTGTTACAAAGCGTATTCTGTAATGTGTAGCTTCTAACAAGTTCTGTGATTTTAATATTTGTGTTGCTTTTAGATGGAGTATATGTCTGGATGGTTAAAAGGTTAAGCTTTAAATGATCACACAAATGACAACATTCTTAAACACCGGGTGAACGCTCCCTAAATATCAAAGTTGATGAGTTGCTTAAAAAAGGCTTTACCTTGGATGAAGAAGACTTAACCTCCTCCAGATCCTTGAAAATGGACTGAATTGACAATGTTAGGTGCATTTAACAAAGAAACAACCTTGGGAAACAGAGCCTCCAACACATCTCTGCTCTCAGACTCTCTGTTGCTTTCCAGAGTTATGAAAGGACTGCCCAGGGTAGAAGGCTTAGATATACAGAAAAACAAAATGATATACAGTACAGGCCAAAAGTTTGGACACACCTTCTCATTCATCGCGTTTCCTTTTTATTTTCTTGACTATTTACATTGTAGATTCTCACTGAAGGCATCAAAACTATGAATGAACACATATGGAATTATGTACTTAACAAAAAAGTGTGAAATAACTGAAAACATGTCTTATATTTTAGATTCTTCAAAGTAGCCACCCTTTGCTTTTTTATTAATAAGGGAAATAATTCCACTAATGAACCCTGACAAAGAACACCTGTGAAGGTAAAACCATTTCAGGTGACTACCTCATGAAGCTCATTGAGAGAACACCAAGGGTTTGCAGAGTTATCAAAAAAGCAAAGGGTGGCTACTTTGAAGAATCTAAAATATAAGACATGTTTTCAGTTATTTCACACTTTTTTGTTAAGTACATAATTCCATATGTGTTCATTCATAGTTGTGATGCCTTCAGTGAGAATCTACAATGTAAATAGTCATGAAAATAAAGAAACACATTGAATGAGAAGGTGTGTCCAAACTTTTGGCCTGTACTGTGTATATATATATATATATATATATATATATATATATATATATATATATATATATATATATATATATATATACATATATATTAGGGCACAACATCCGACATGCACAGAAAATTTTTAAGTATAATTTATATAATATAATATAACACTGCATTACAACAACCTTGGGGCTCGGATATTTGGCCTCCAACACATCTCTCTCCTCAGCACTGCCTTCAGGAGGCTCCTCATACAATGGACAATCGTGACAAGTTCAACCAAAGACAAACAATTATTTTATTTTTCACTTGTAACAATTTTTATTTACAACAATTTTGTTATTGTTAATAAATTACTTTTAATTTACTAATATCAAAATATTTTGGTCACAATAATTATCTCCAAATGTGCAAAATAAATGTTTCTTAGTCGTATCCTGTTTGATAGTGAATTTGGAACCTGTAAAGACGTGCAAATTGTTGCCCAGGTGCCTTCAGAATGATACGCACTTTCTTCCGTAGCATAGCCGTGTATAACGTTCTGTATGTCTTGCAAAGTGAACGTAATTTTACGACTCTGTGAAGAGAAAAGTAAAGCAACATTTTTAATTCCTTTTTTTAGAAATAAAAATTGCCAATTCAAATGTCAAATAGTAATACAACTAGCGAATAGATAATGAAAATGTTACGTACCTTCCCAAATTGTTTAAAACAGTATCTTCTAAAATATACAATAATGAAATATTTTTTGTAAACAACATGGCAACATTAAAACAATAGTTAATGAAGAATAGCTACAATTAAAGAATCAATTATTTATATAAAAAGGTTAACAACTTACCGCTCTTTCTGTCACCTCATGATGCTTTTTCAAAGACTAGGGCCGGAACACATCAGGCAGATTATCGGCCGTGGGACAGTCTGGCGAGGTCAGTGACTCAAATCTGTTCGGTGTGTCCCGTGCCGTCGTCCGTCTGAGGGGCTGTCGGCGTGCATTTTGGCCGACCTGACATGAGCGTTACTAGAGTCTCTCAAAATCTGACGAAAATCTTTTAAACTGACCTTTGTTGAGCTGAAATGAAGACAGATTCAGCAACTGCATGGCCTATTTATCGCAAAATGTTTTCAGAAACATGTTTCAGTGAACTATTTTAGTACAATATGAGATCGTATTCTGAACGGCCGCCATAACAATCTGGCTTTGAATTTCCGGAGAAAACAAACCCATGTGACGCGTTCGTCCAATCAGCTGCTGGTTTTCATTTCTTGGGCAACATTACAGATTAGCGCCGCCTGCTGTTATAGAGATGTATTACATCTCGTCTCCTCTCGTCTTTTTGGTCTGTTCTGTAGCAGTTTTTTGGACCTTGTCGACATTTGGCATTCTTAGCACACAATTTGTGTTGTCCAGTAAACTGGGACTATAATTTGGGAGGATTGTACAATTTTAAGAACATGTCCTAACTGTACAATCCTCCCAAATGATAGACTTAGTTCACTGGACCAATAACTATCTAGTGATGTAGGCTACTGTACATTCATGTAACAACAGGGAGAGGACACCTCAATGGTTTTTGACCTTATATTTTGCTGGGGGGAAATAACTGATGAATATACTCTGTTCCATTCATGTTAACAGTGTGCATGGAATTTATCACTTAATTATCTTTATAGTTTCTAGATTTTAGATTCCAATTGCTTCAGTGTCTTTATTTTCTATGTCCATATATATGAGGGAGCAAGGCATATAATATGTAGAGAAGGAAACTCGTCCTCTATAAAAAAAAAAAATAAAACAAACGCTAATAGCGGACAGACTGAATGATAGTCTAAAAATATACATTTATGAACTACAGCTCTTAACTGAAACCATTCAATGAGTCACTTGTTATTTGCAAAAACGAACAGTTGTACACTTTGCATTAAAAGCGAGCAGTGGAAGTTAATATGACTTAGGAAATTTATATTTTAGCCCATGAGAGAGAGAGAGAGAGAGAGAGAAAGAGAGAGAGAAAGAGAGAGAGGGGGGAACAGAGTGAAAGATATTTACGCATCATATTCTAGCGTTGTAGAAAATTGATCTTCATGGTAAATTTCCCGAGGAACATTATCTTCTGCTTACTTTTAAGGCAAAGAGTGCAACTGTTAATTTGTGCAAATGATTAGTAGCCTAATCCTTCAGTCAGTAAATGTATATATTTAGGATACAATTACGCATTCAGTCGTTCCGTGATCGTCTGCCTCGCTCTCACTCTCTGTTTCATTCATTAGGCCGTGTTTCTTTTCTTTTTTACAAATACTGTGTTTCACGTCATCATACTTCCACAAGAAGCTGCTGCTCACTCTGTATAAAGTATGTACAATGCGTATTCTCCATTTTGGCATCAGTAAATCTGTGATCGACCTTGCGGTCTTTTGAGGAAAGCCGTGGACGCGCATCTATCTGAATGACTTCAGCCTGGCTCGACCTGGTCGCTCCTCCTCAGCCTGGCGTGGCCTTTGTGAAACGCACCAAGCCAGGCTGCACAGATTAGACTAGGTCAAGCCTCGCTTTATCAGTTATCCTGGATTTATATATTCTGCTTTTGTGAAACAGGCCCCTGGACTCAGTAAAATCAAATCAAAATAAAAATAAAAACATAAAAATTCATTCACCATACAATTTTTAGGTTTTATTATTTTTTACCAAACTTTGTATAGAGATATAATGAAAGACACATACAGTACTCACACACACACACACACACACACACACACACACATGCGCGCACACATAAACACACACACACACACACACACACACACACACACACAGGTCTTTAGACACCTCTGAAGTCAATTAATGCGACATATCTTCAAAATGATGGTGTAAAATAGTGTCATATGAGGTGTGTATAATGTATGGTGCTGTCTTGAATTAAACATAACCAATCTTTTTTTCTACTCATTAGAAATGAGGTCAATATAGGCCTCCAAAGTCGAATAATGTGACATATCTCCAAAACAATACTGTAAAATGGTTTCAAATGAGGTGTGCATAGTGTATGGGACGTCCTGTATCACAACTGACCATTCTTTTTTTCTACTTATTAGAAAGGAAGTAGTTATAGGCCTCCAAAGTCGAATAATGTGACATATCTCCAAAACGCTACTGTAAAATGGTTTCAAATGACTTGTGCATAGGGTATGGGATGTCCTGTAACTGATCTCTTTTTTTCTACATAATTTAAATGAGGTCTTTAAGGGCCTCGGTAGTCGAAAATGTCCTATATCACATGGGGTGTGTATAAAGGTATGGGACACTGAATACAAGAGAACAAAAAAGCATATGCAGTAAATATATTTAGAAAGAGATACTTTATTTTGTCTGCTTGTGCTGTAAACATTTACATAAAACAAAGTATTGAGATGTGACCTATAAAGAAAAAAACATTAGTCAAAGACAATGTGAGTTTTAAAAAAGGATAAAGATAGAAAAGAGAAAGAGAGATGAATTAAAAAAATAAAGAAAGCGAGAGAGTGAAAGAGGAAGAAAGAGAGAGACAGAAAAAGAAAGGGAGAGTGAGGGAAATAAATAAATAAAGAATGAGAGAGAGAAAGACAGTGAGAGAAAGAAAGAGAGAAGAAAATGAAAGCATGAGAGCGTGAAAGCGCGTCCTCTCTCTGCTGGTACTGAAATTACCGTACTCTTAGTAATAGGCGCACACGCCTTGTTTTTTGACGGCTGGCTAGACCGTGTATTTTCAAACTGCGGCTGGCTTGACCGCAGTGTGGGACTGCATACCGCTCAAAACATTAAAAACTGTAGTAATCTTCCCCCAGCCTTTAGTTTGTTGCTACACTGTGTGTAAAATGAGTGGTGACGTTTATGTTTTCAGGTAACTTTACTGTTGACGTTCAAACAGGCCTGCATGTGTGTTTTGAGAAATATCTTTATACTGCAAGACTTTATTTATTATATTAAGTTGGATATTGGATGTGAGAAGAAGGAGATGGTTCTAACATTGTACTTGAGATGTGTGTGAATTTCCCACACCAGGAGTCATTTATATAGTTCTATTTTATAGTGATCCATTATCTGTTCAAAAAATGTTTTATGTTCTGTGCAAAATGTTTTATTAATGAAAGATTTCATTAGAAACAACTATTAGAAAATGATTATCTGTGTGTGCTGTAAAGTGGTTGGAAAAAATGATATCGGAATCGGCTAAAATCGGCATAGTGGCAGTTCAAACTCAATGAAAATCGGAATCGGCCTAGAAAGTTGTAATTGGTGCATGTCTATTATTTTCTCTTATTTTGAAATGCAGCCCTAGTTTTATTTAGTTATTGAAAGAACATTATACATATCTACAGTCATACATATATGTTCAGTTCTGTTACGTGACAATAAATAGGCATCAAGTTTTTGAATTGTACTGAATTAATTTGATTTGATGGTCAGTTATTAATTACATTCAGATGTTGATACAACTACTAGGCTACTTAAATAAATATAACACTAAATTGTTAGACATTATGATCTTCCGGACCTTTGCTTCAAAACATTTTCTCTAACTGGACCTATTTAAAATGTAGTTGAATACCCCTGCTCTACTGCCCCTTTAGAAGGTACAAACAAATAAGGTACAAAATTGCTCCTCTGAATCAAGGTACAACAATGTACCTTTGAGGGTACCACCCCAGTGACAAGCTTTTGTTCCTTAAAGGTACTGTTTTGTACTTTTTTTTCTGAGTGTGTGTGTGTGTGGGTGTCTGTCTGCCTATATATATACACACACACACACACACACACACGTTTTTTATGATGTCGTGAGGACCAGTGACTGACAGCACCCTTTCTGAAGGGTCTAGAGACATGCTTATTTCATGTGAACACAAAAATGATTGAAAAAAGTTAAACACACACACAGACATACACACCAATCATCACATTTTTCATATTGACTTTTTTGTTGCTCTTTCAACAACAAAAAATAGCTTTTTTCAAAGCTATATAGGTTTTTTTATACGTTGATAACGCTGTGAAATGGATGCAGTTTGGTTGGATTTAGGCACCAAAACTACTTATTTAAGTTTAAGAATCTTCTGTTGTGTGCTTCATGTTAGAAAGCGAGACTGAACCTTGCAATGTCCAGACAAGCTCATGTGGACATCGTACAGAGTTGATATGTTACAACAGCTTAGCATTCTCTGTTTCTTCATACTATAATAATATTGAATTTGATTATTTGCTTTCAAGTTAAAGTTGAAACATGAAGAATTAAGAAACACTCACAGATGTAATTGCAATGATAGTTGTTTATTATTTGATTAAAGTGACAAACAAGAGAGAATCAGAAACATTAACAAGTTTATATTTGAAGGAAAAAAGATACCTGTCTACAATTAATTCTTAATATTTTTTGGATGCAGATGAAATCAGAGCAAATCTATGAAGTGCTATGAAGACTTCTTTAAGACAACAAAAACCTGTGTGACTATCACAGAGCTGCTGTTTCTGTCTTACATGGTGAACAGCAGATGCCCACTGAAGGTGGTGTGGTGATTTCCATTGTCAAACACAAAAGTGGTAGCCACCATACGCACAAACACAACGTCTCCCACCTCTAGCAACAGCGTAACGCCACTAGAAGAACTCATAAAACCGGCGACCTGATTCTCGTATGCAATGAAAACATTCTCTGCGTTCTTGACCAACCAACACCCTGAAGCGTGGGCACCATTTTCTCCACCGACATGCAACTCAAAGTGGTACGCTCCTCTCAGTGGGGCAGTGAACAGACCTGTTGGACATTTGTTTTTGTCATTTTAAATGGAAAATGAAAAAAGTGTTTGAACAGCAAAATACAAGTGAAATATATTAGGGATGCACAATATATCACATCTTTGACATGGGTCCGGTAAGAAACAAGAAACAAGTTGTAATGTAACCCTACAAGACTAATGTTCAGCATCAGTTAGCATCAGAGGTGGGTAGTAACGAGTTACATTTACTCCGTTACATTTACTTGAGTACGTTTTTGAAAAAATGATACTTCTAGGAGTAGTTTTAAATCTCTATACTTTTTTACTTTTACTTGAGTAGATTTGTGAAGAAGAAACTGTACTCTTACTCCGCTACATTAGGCTACAATGAGCTCAGTTACTTTTTCTTTTTTACCTCTTTGGTATTCTACGCGTCATTGTTTTTTATCCCCCGCGTACGCCTCATTTTAATGTTTTATTTTGACAGAGAGAGAGACTTCCGCTAAAGCCTCTACCACGTGACTGGGTTTCACCCAATCAAACGTAGTTGTGCAGTCTCGTCACCTTCCTCAAACCTAGCAGCGGGATGGGTTAGCTTTTACAGTCGCAGCAAAACAAAAATGGCAATGTCAGAAACGTCACAGACGAGGAGGAACCGAGCCCTGTACTACGAAGCAAGATCAACATGCCCTGGATTTATTTCAGTTACCCGGCTTCACCTAACCTAACCACCGCGGTCCCGCATAAACTGTGTCATGACGCTGGTTATCAACCAGTTCAACCAACCCAGGGTTTCCCGATCCAGCGGCGCCTGTTCCCATAAAAGAGGTGATGTTTGCACAACATGACCAACAATAGCCACATATTTTACATAAGAAAAGCAAACTATAATTCTACATAAATATGAACACATACATGGTTTTACAGGCAAAACGCAATACAGTCGCTGCTTCCTAAAACGGGAAGGAAAGCTGGCAAAAAAGAAAAGAAATTGCCGACGCTGTAGATGCGCACAACTCGTATCAATATCACTTCCCCATCAGTCAGGCACAATATCTGACCATAATTACACTTGTACTTTCCATAAACTGTCGTTGCTTTAGCCTTTTATTTCAGTTGCAACCATGGCAGTGAGAGCGATCGTGAGAGCAAATAAAAAATATAAAAAACATAAAACCGCTGTGCGCATTACACAGGGCAAATATACCCATCAGGGAATGATAACGGGGCTGTCGGTCTCTAAATATTTTTTGTATGAGCACACCCCTCTCTTTCTCTCTCCCCCTCTCTCTCTCTCTCTCCGCGCACCGAGCTCCACCTTTGTGAATGAAAGCATGTTTACTTTAGTAAAAGTACCAAACAGCAGCTACATTACCTTGTTCTAGTTCTGCCTGCAGTCTGGTAAAAAAAGTGTAAAGGTTTGGAAATTTGTGTTACTTGTGCTTATTTATTTTTTATGTATTATTATTTTATTGATATTATTTTTTTAAGTACTTGAATTTACCTGGATTATTTTAATTTAAGCTATTTTATAATTAATTAATTACTTTAAATTAATTTAATTGATTGGATGAACTATAATTTGTCTAAATATGATTATTTTGTATTTTTGTCCGTCTGATTGAATGCTTATGTTAAAAAAATAAATCAGACGTTACTCAACAGTTACTCAGTACTTGAGTAGTTTTTTTCACCAAGTACTTTTTTTACTCTTACTCAAGTAATTATTTGGATGACTACTTTTTACTTTTAAGTGAGTCATATTATTCTGAAGTAACAGTACTTTTACTTGAGTACAATTTTTGGCTACTCTACCCACCTCTGGTTAGCATGCACTAAAAGTTCTGTTTTTGCCACTGACAGACTCCGATTATTATTCTAAGTGTCTGACAACATTATGGAAAGGATCCCTACAGACAGAACTTTTTGTTAAAAGTCGTCGTTCATCTTTCCACTGTTCCAACAATCTAGTTTGGTTGAAATAAACACTGTTTATTTACATAATGTTTTGCAAAACAGAAATACATTACTCTTACAAATTCAGTGTTTACCTTTGTTTTTCGGTGCGTAAAACATATCATAAAAACTTGATTCATACAGACCATAAAACTAAAATATTGGTAATCAGCCAATATGTTGATATCAGTGCATCCCTAAGATGTGTTGTTAGAATATCAGAGCTACCTGTGTTTGAGTTGTAGGCATTTCCGATGTTGGTGGTAACGTGTTTGAAGATCAGGGTGTAGTCTGAGGGAAAGGGTCCAATAGTTGCTGATTTGCCTCCAGCCAGCAGAGAGGTTGAGAATGCAACCTGTCGGACTGAGAGAGAGAGAGAGTGAAATAGATAGAGAGAGCTATTTTATTTTAAAAGTCATCAAATATTAAAAGGATCATTTTGAGTCCTGTGTAATCGCGGTGTTTAATTTACGACATTCCTTACAAGGTTTAATATTTAGAAAGCTGGACGTGTTTAAAATACAAACAGAATGTTAAATTGTTTTTTGAGAATGTTATAGTTCAGCGCTACTGGTCTATATGTTCCAAGATGGCAGCATGTCTCTCTGTTTGTGCGTGAATGAATGGGTGATATTTGTTTGTTCATGGGAAAAATGCCAACTGTTCACTTGGTGAGCTTTCGAATAATACTACTGCTTTAACGAAGAGTCGGTATTTGTCATTTTCAATGGTTTACCCAGTATTGGCGATGTAATCAGAATACATCGGGGATACGTAGTATTTTGGTAGTTTGCTCACTGGCACGACGTCCCCGCGACGTCGCTCCGCTACGTTTCAGCGACATATATCCGATCTCTCCGCGACGTATACATATATACACCGTTCTAACGTATGCCATACGTCGTAGAGATGCAGGCAATATACATCGTTCTAACGTATGCAATACATCGTAGAGATGCAGGCTTATATACATCGTTCTAACGTATGCAATACATCGTAGAGATGTAGGCTTATATACATCGTTCTAACGTATGCAATACATCGTAGAGATGCAGGCTTATATACATCGTTCTAACGTATGCAATACATCGTAGAGATGTAGGCTTATATACATCGTTCTAACGTATGCAATACATCGTAGAGATGCAGGCTTATATACATCGTTCTAACATCTTCTATACATCTTACAGATGCAGCCTCAGGTAAACATCGTTCCCTGACATCTGTTATACGTAGTACAGATGTCAGGGAAGATGTGCAGATCAATTGATCCTGCATTAATCCATTTAACAAAACTGGTCAGTATAGGTCACACACAATTACTTTAAAAATCTTTACTAAATTTAATTGCTAAAGTAAGATAAATAAACCATACACAATTACTTATAATACATTTTATTTATAAAGCGCTTTTCAGGGTACTCAAAGACAATTTACACAAGTTCAAATCATTATAGAAATAGCACACTGTAACACATTAAAATATATTCTTGTATGTAGCTAGATTTGGGGATAATTATCATACTGTGGTCTATACTAAGGGCTAATGTACAAAAACAATACCTTGTGTTTTCTTCCCGTCAACCTTGAAAAAAAAATTATTACATTTTTCTTCTATACATTTTCAGCGCTTATTTCTACGTCCCATATTTTCTGATATAAAACAAAAGTTAAAAACGGGTCAATTTGACCCGAAGTCAACACAAGGGTTAAAAGCTTAAACCAGGGTTTTTTTAAAAGTCTGAGACTGTGGTCTTCCTCTCAGGCAAAGAGCTGGGGCACGCACGTTTCCTGGGAACGGTGTGCAACGACTTGAGTTATGTTTTCTCTCGTTTGGTGGGTGTGTCTCTCGATTATTGGCTGTGTTCCAGGTGATACCCAATTATTAGAGACATGTCTGTAAACCCGTGGTAATAAAAAGGGCTTGCACACATACACAACAGGATGTCCAACAAGCTGTTTCAGTTTTAAAAAACGTCACTTTCTCAGTTTTTGGATGCCTATGGGATCATGGTAATGTTATTTGAACCCAAACACTTAACAATGGAGCCAAGAATAACATTTATTTATTAACAAAATTAATAATTTTCTTAATCTGTAGGAGTCGCTGAAATATACAGTATTTCTCTCTTTTGACTACACACTCGTGAGCTGTATATCACTGCTTCAGAACAGCAGTGTGTACAAAACTAATTGTCACACTATATTGTCCACTTTCTATCATAATGTAAATTATTTCAGTAGCAAAAAAAAATGCTGTCCCTGCTACAGCCTCTGCTCCAGTCTGTTGCCAGTCGGGGAAGTCCTTGATGGCCGGCTTCGTACTCAGGAAAGTAAGATCCCTCGGTGGTGCTGCTGCAGTGACAAGAAAAAAAGATTTGGGTTTTGTGCGTTATTCGAAGAAGTATCTTTTAATCATTTTTTTGTTACATCTCCCTTTGTTTTTAAGAAGTGGTTGAGTAATATTTTTTTTTGCAGATGTGAATAGAAGACCAGTTTCATCAAGTAAAATGTGGCAAGCCAAATGTTTTAACGTAGTTAAATTCTCTGCTAAATTTTCCTCAGAAGCTCCAATTCAGCCTTTAAATATAATTGAACAGTAAGGACATTTGGTCAGTAGGGGGCGCTGCAGTCTGTGCAGTTTCATTTTGGATGAAGTTCAAGAGCCACAACAGGTTTACGGTAGAAGGGATACAGCTACGGCCAAAAGTTACGCAAAAATCCCGCAAAATCTAGACTAATATAATAATATATTTGTTATACTTTCACCCAGGAAAACGTGTTTCGTTCCTCTAGAGTTTTTTATTCAAACCACGATCTGTTTCCTGAACTTAACAAGTCGTTTTGGTGCCTAAACTTAACTGTCGTCACCGTAGCTGTATCCCATCTAGCCTTAACCGCTGTTAAAGTGCCATTCTGACAATATGTATTTAGATCACTTTGTAAATTAAAGCTTTAAATAGCATGTTATAAATCGTCCCATAAAAAATACCATAACTTTCTCTCTAAAAGGGCTAACATCAAGGTTTAATAGTAATCACAATTATTTAAAAAGTATTTACTTTTGAAACCAAAGGTGTCATTTTATGCTGCCCTCTCTTTACTTCCTACTCCCATTTTCAATTACGGTTTTGTAAACTTACCACAGATGATTTGGCAAGTAATGACTGGGAATATGGCAGCTTTCTACATTTCCCCGTTGAATATCTTGGTCATCATGGCAATTGAGAGATCTGAAAAATACAAACATATAAAAATTTAAAACAAGATAAGATCCTTAATTAATCCCACAGTGCAGGACATTTTCAGTGATACTGCACCAAAAGGAAAGTGCAATGACAAAAGCATCAGTAAAAAACGCAAGAATAAAGCAGTTAAAACTGTTAAGTATACAGACAGAAAGTTTAATAATATGGTATTCACAGTATTGCACAGAGGAGTTATTGATATTGCATAAAAAAGGTGTACATTGATGTTTCACGTGAGTAAATTGTCAGATAGGTTGCGTGTGGTCTACTTGGAGCAGTGTTGATTATAAAGTCTGGCACCAGCAGGAAGGACGTGTGGTATCTCTCCTTTCACTGCACATTCAGGGTTACATTTGAATACAAAATGTAACTTAAGTACAACTTCTAAAGGGTTAAAAATATTTACTGTTGATAGATGGATAAGATTTAATAATAGTTTATTACCTACCCATTTCAAAGTCTGTGTAGGTCTTCTTCTTTGGCTTCCTCTTCTGGAATCATTAGCAGTGGTCAGTCAAATCAGTTTTCAAAACTCTTTCCTCTTATCTGAAAGAGATTAATATACAGAGGTAATTAATAATTAAAGTACAATGTAATAGATAGAGAAAGTCTAGGACCCCTTGAACACACAGGGGGTTAAAAAAATAGAGCAACACATAAGAGTCATGAGTGGCACTGCGCCTGCCCCAAATACTAGATAGATTCAGATTACAGGTGTGTAATTTGCATCATGCAACAAACTAATATGACAATAACATACCTGACTCTTTTCACTTGTTGATCAGGCTTATACACACAACTATTATTGTAGTATGATGTCCTTCATCTCTGCATTGCCTTCTCTCCCACCTCCTGCTGACGTTTTCTGATCTTCCACTATACATCATACAAACATAAAAAACAGACACACTATGTGAAAGCTACTATCAAAAAAATACTGCTCTTTTGTGAGGATGCAGTATTTTTAGTATTGTTACTACTGTTTTGCAATGAACACGGTGTATTCCTGACATTTTGTAGAAGATGGTGATATTCTTAGCAAGAACTCCCTTTTTAATGATGGATAACTAGCTAGTGAAACAAACAAGCAAACAAGCATCAACTAACAGTTTACCAAAGTTACCCTTGCTATAAACTTTATAGCACACATACGTCGCCACGATGTATTGGCGATGTAATCAAAATTCATCGGGGATACGTAGTAGATTGCTCGCTTGCTCACTGGCACGACGTCCCCCGCGACGTCGCTGCTGTACGTTTCAACGACATGTAGCCGCTTCCTCTCCGCGACGTATACATATATACATCGCTCCAACGTATTTCATACATCTTACAGATGCACTCATATACATCGTTCTAACGGAAAACGAAAAAAATAAATGTACCAATTAAATTATTGTGATATTGATAATTGTATTGATCTCAAAGTCAAATGTGATTCAATATGTCCATCGAACGTGTTTAGTCCCTGTTAAAGCCGATTATAAACCGCTAATGTCAGTTAGGCTTATGGTCAATTTAGCTTCAACAAAAGTAAAACTTAAAGTTAGCTAGGTGACTGACAGTAACTACATTAAGCTAACGCTAGCTTGCCAGGTAAATTGTTTTTTATTTGAATTAATCAACGTTAGTGATATATCAGCAAGAAAATCATGGTAACAGGTGAAGATGCTCATTAGTGTTTTGAAGGCTAACGTTAGCCCACGAAAACGGGCACCATCTAGCTAATAACTGATGTTTTATAACCGTTGGCACTCCCAACCCCATTTTCAAAATCAGTTGTTAACCAGATTTAGCTAATGCCGAGTGTAAAGAAACGAACCACAGCTAAACTGTCCTAAACTAATTTTACATAGTGTCATTTAGTTAATAAGCAGGGTAAAAATATTACAATCACAATGTAATAAGTACGAACGTTAGCCTGCCATTAGACGGCCCCCTGAACTTCTTCACCTTTTTTTAAATATGATTTAAACGTTAGTTGGCAGATTAGCTAGCTAGCTAACGCTACATGCCGAATTTACCTTTAGCTAGCTACATTTTGATTCTATAAGAAAGTCTTCAGCTTTAAATGTTCCCTGTTGAGGTTTCAGTTCCATTAAAGACAAAAAAAAAAATATGAGCAAAGTATGACTGAGGTGCGGCACTCAGTTACTGTTATCTAGCTAGCTAAAATTAACGTTAAGGGATATCGGGTAACGTTCAATTAGCTATAGCTAGCTAGCAGCCTCACGTTAGCTAACGTTACAGGCATGTACAGCAACTGACATAGCTAGCTAGCAGCTAACGTTAACTTTAAATTCAGATTAGTACATATATCAAGCTAACTAGCACGGATATTTTAATTTATTTTAAATGAATGTGAAAGAGGGCGGCTAGTGCGATGTTAGCCTGATCTAACGGCTCTAAAGTTACTTTTAAACCATGACATGACGTAGCTAACTTACTAACATATCTTGTTATCAGTCTGATGAACATCAACTTCCACATGCGAAAAACGTCGAAATATTTGTATTAGCTAACGTTATGTTAAGATGAAATAGTGCTTACCATGGTATTTGACAGCAGCAAAGAAGCAGTCTCCATCCTAACCCTTCGTAGACTGGCAACTTTTTTTCCCCTTCCTTTATCGACTGTGGCGCGAATATGTTGCTGGGCAGAATTCAGATTCACTGTCCATCACATCAACAGTGTGTGTGTGTGTACAGTAAAGACGTCCAGACGCTTAATAAACGATGCTTCCAAATGACCCGCGAACAACTGAGGAACCGTTAATACATCTCACCGACATAATTAATACGTCGCTGCGACGTATAGATTGCGATCATAATAAGACGTCCAGACGCTCAATAAACGATGCTTCCAAATGACCCGCGAACAACCGAGGAACTGTTAATACATCTCTCCGACATAGTTAATACGTCGCTGCGATGTATAGATTGCGATCTTAATAAGACGTCCAGACCAAGGGCATAAATCCCAGGGGGGTCGGGGGGGTCACGACCCCCCCCATCTAAGGGTTGTCCCCCCCTAGAAATATCATTAAAACAATGCTGAGTATTGTAAATAACATAATGATGTACAGTTAAATATCTGTGTAGGCAGTAAAACAATACAAACCCGTAAAAGTGCTTTTTAAGTTTAGAAACATTTTGAGTCCCCCCTCCCTTGCCTCAGAGTGGTTTGGTCCACTGCATGCTTTAGGATCTGCGCTACACTCACGGTGACAGTCACATCGGTAGTGACAGGAATGTAGTAAGTAGGCGGTTCAAAGCTGTCTTATTCACATTAAACATCAGATTAAGTTTTTCTTTTCCCATATAGAAATGATGCTGAGTAATTAATGAATTAGTCATGACAAAAAAGTTCGCTATGTTAGTGTAATATAGTGTAACGTTACCTAGCTTGTTGGATAGAAATGCACCCACTACAACTAACGTTACCACGGCGATAAGGCTTACGTTATGTGTGTGAACTTATATTAGGGTTAATTTTGGAGATCTACAGTTGTTTTTTGCTCAATATGAAATTAAGTGGCTGATCAGTTAAGTATATATCCTCTGTCCCAGATATAACCTAATATTTATGTGGAGGACGCAAGATCTTTTTTATTGAATCACGAGAAACACTGAAAAGAAGGATAATGGTACAGTCTCCATGCTACACTAATGATAGTATTAAGGCTTTCCTCTGGCATGTCTTCTACGAGTATAATTGTGGCTGTAGTATTTGTGTCCCCTTCAAAAATTGCTCTTCAGAAATTTTATGTTTATTGTCCCCCCCTACTGTTAGATCAGATTTACGCCCTTGCTTAGACCTGTTTCTTGGCTGCCAGGGTCCCACATAATATTCTGCCTTAAGGTCGTCTAGACGGTGTGACGGACATGGAGAGAAAGAAGTGGTTGCTCCTGGCCTCTCTATGTTTTTTATTTTTCTTTGTTCTTATGTCCTACTGGGGGCACCTACCACTGGAATGGCTACTCCGGTCCAGTGGTTCCAAGACCGTGTGATTCATAAAAGGGCACGTGCGCATCTGGCTGTTCATTTAATGTCGCACCATTCCCTCTGCCCCTGTTCTTCCCCTCTGACTCTGTTGACTTGGTCTGCTTGTCCAGTACCATGTTGTTATGTGACAACTTTACCACTATCTCTGGTGTGCTACAAGACTCAAATCGTGACGTATCGTACAAGAAATCTCTTAAGCACAAATGTTTAATTGTTTTATTACTGTTGATGTCAGGGAATGTACAGCCCAACCCAGGCCCAGATACCTCTATAAGTTTTAATACCCCGGCAGATTTTAAAGAAAGATCTGGTCTTGGGTTCTTTCATTTGAATGTACGTAGTCTTGTTCCTAAAATGGACATGTTGCGCATCTGGGCGCACTCTACAGACGCTGATGTATTTGTCTTGTCTGAAACCTGGTTGAGTAAATCGGTTTCTGATAAAGTAATTAATATTAGTGGTTACAATGTTTTTAGGAGTGATCGCCCTAATAGAGGTGGGGGGTGTAGCAATCTACATCAAAAATCAATACCAAGTTAATGTACTGCTGTCAAAATCAATAGTCAAACAGTTTGAATTCTTAGCCTTGGACCTCGAAGTCTCTAAATCACTTATTATAATGGTTGTTGGTTGTTACAGGACACCTTCAGCTGTCAGCAGTGCTCTGCCCTCCTTAATGCAACTCCTTTCAGATTTTAACTCTAAGGAATTAGTAGCCTTCGGAGATCTTAACTGGAACTGGTTGCAACCAGCATCTGATGATTTCAGAGCTTACTGTGACTCATTAAATCTCTTTCAGATCGTTGACAGTCCCACACGGCCAAACTTTAAAAACCCAGAAAAATCATCCCTAATAGACGTGATTCTAACTAATGTTCCTCACAAGTATTCGACTGCTTCCATATTTGCAAACGACATCAGTGATCACTGTGTTGTAGCAACAGTCAGAAATACCAAAATTCCTAAAACCAAACCACGTATTATAGTCAAGCGTAACATGAAGCACTTTTCAGAACAAGAATTCTTTAATGACTTATTAAATTATGATTGGGAAAAAATTAACACCAGTACAGATGTTGAAAGTGCCTGGAGACTTTTTCATGAGGGGTTTACCAATATAATTAATAAGTATGCTCCATTAAAGAAATACAGAGTCAAAGGCCGAAACAATGTTTGGTTTTCACCTGACTTAGCAATTACCCTCCATGAACGCAATGTGGCATGGGCAAAAGCCAGAAAATCAAACCAGGACTCTGACTGGCTGGTCTTCAGACAGCTGCGCAATGCGTGTACTCTTAAAATTAGAAAAGCCAAAGCTGATCATTTCATTTCTCAACCCACTCATAACCTCAATAACCCCTCAAAATTTTTGGAAAACTATCAAATCATTAACAGAAAACACTAAAGGCCTAGAGTTTCCCTCAAGTATTGTGATGGACTCTCAAAAAGTCACTGACAAAGCCAAAATACTTGACTGTTTCAACGAACATTTCATCACCTCAGGATTTTTATTTGATTCAGTCAGTCCCCAGCATGACTATTCCTCTACAGTTGAGACTGTTGGTCTAGATCCTCCTAGCCAGTCTTTTAGTTTTGGTCCTATCACTGCTTCAGAAGTGAATAAAGCCCTCAAGCACCTGGACACAACTAAATCCGCAGGCCCTGATAAGCTGGATCCTTACTTTTTAAAGGAACACGCCGACTTATTGGGAATTTAGCTTATTCACCGTAACCTCCAGAGTTAGACTAGTCGATACATACCCTTCTCATCTCCGTGCGTGCCGTAACGCTGCCTGACGGTTCCAGCATTAGCTTAGCCTAGCACAGATCCTGCAGGTAACAGGTTCCAACTAGCGTACTGCTCCAAATTGTGACAAAAGTGACAAAATAACGCCAACATGTTCCTATTTACATGTTGTGATTTGTAGAGTCACAGCGTGTACAAAAAACAACGTAACATGAGACACAGCCGTCTTCTAACAGTAAACAAACCGGGAACTATATTCTCAGACAGGCTTGCTGCGAGCATATCACTCCGCCCAAGTACTATATTCTTCCGCTTGAGAATATAGTTCCCGGTTTGTTTACAGTTAGAAGACGGCTGTGTCTCATGTTACGTTGTTTTTTGTACACGCTTTGACTCTATAAATCACAACATGTAAATAGGAACATGTTGGTGTTATTTTGTCACTTATTCGGAGCAGTAGGATTACTGGAACCATTCCTGCATGTTCTGTGCTGGCCTGATGCCGCTGGAGCCGTCAGGCAGCGTTACAGCACGCACGGAGATGAGAAGGGTATGTATCGACTTGTCTAACTCTGGGGGTTACGGTGAATAAGCTAAATTCCCAATAAGTCGGCGTGTTCCTTTAAAGCTAGCAGGGAATTTTATTGCCGTGCCTTTAACCAATATTTTTAATCTGTGCTTGAACACAAATGACATCCCACCCATTTGGAAATCAGCCTTTGTGGTTCCCATGCTAAAAGGTGGTGACCCTTCGATCTTAAACAACTACAGACCAATCTCTAAACTGTGTGTCCTGGTCAAGGTTCTAGAATCCCTGGTCAGTGATCAGTTAAAGAATTTTTTGAACAGTCAGAATGTTTTATCTGACTTCCAATCTGGTTTTAGAAAAGGGCATAGTACAACATCAGCAGCTCTTAAGGTTTTAAACGATTTTATTGAAGCCACGGACAATAAGCAGCATTGTGCAGCCCTTTTTATTGACCTGTCGAAAGCATTTGATACAGTGGACCACACAGTACTTAAACAGAGACTGTATAGGGCTGGGCTTTGTGAACAAAACTGTTGGCTGGTTTGTTAACTACCTTACAGACAGAACTCAATGTGTGCAGGCGGTGGGTAGCACTTCCCCTGTTACCTAAAAAATAACAAAAGGTGTGCCTCAGGGGTCAGTCCTGGGGCCACTGTTATTCATCCTCTACATCAGTAATATTGATCATAATGTGTCTAATGCAAAATTTCATTTTTATGCTGATGACACTGTAATGTATTGCTCAGCACCCACCGCAGACCAGGCCCTCTCTCAGCTACAACTTGCTTTCAACACGCTTCAACATAATCTCCATGATTTAAAACTTGTTTTTAAATGCAGATAAAACTAAAGTCATGCTTTTTTTCAAATTCAAAATTTAAATCAAATCTGCCTTCAATCCTCACTTCTCATGGTACAAAAAATTGAATGTGTATCTAAGTACAGATATCTTGGTATTTTAATTGATGAATCTATTTCTTTTACCCTTCATATTGAGCAGCTAGCTAAAAGATTAAAACTCAAACTAGGGTTTTATTTTAGAATTAAATCTTGCCTCTCGTTCGAATCCAGAAAGAGGCTGGTCAATGCCACTTTTATGTCTGTACTTGACTATGGTGATGTTTTTATATATGCATGCTTCGTCTAAAAGTTTGCATGCACTGGACACTGTATACCATGGAGCTCTGAGGTTCATCACTGGTATGAAAGCCCTCACTCACCACTGTGAACTCTCTGAACGTGTTGGATGGCCTTCTTTACCAACACGGAGACTTCAACACTGGCATACTCTTATATACAAGGCTATTTTAGGTCTCCTTCCATCCTACCTTCTGACCTATATCAATGTAAACAGTACCGGGACATACAATCTTCGTTCCCAGGATCTTTTCATTCTGTCTGTTCCAAAGGTTAGAACTGAGCTGGGGAAAAAGGCCTTTAAGTTTGCTGCTCCCTCTGCCTGGAACAAGTTACAGAAATCCATGAAACTTACTGAGCTAGTCTCACTGGTCGCCTTTAAGAGGATGTTGTTTGACTTGGAGGCAGCCACATCTGGCTGTAGATGTTTTACCTGATTTGGTTAAGATTATGGTTGACTTTGAGGGATTTGCTGTTTCAGTTGTTTTATGTTCTTAGTGTTTTTTGTGTATTTTGTATTCGCATGTACTGTATGTGTGGTTGTACTGCTGCCTGCCTTGGCCAGGACACTCTTGAAAAAGAGATTTTTAATCTCAATGAGTTTCTTCCTGGTTAAATAAAGGTTAAATAAAAAATAAAATAAAATAGTTATTGGATCATACATAATCAGGATTAAGTCAAAAGTAATAGATGTGTTGTTTTGAATCAGGATATGTTGACGTATAGGTGTCAAGATTCTGACCCTTTTCTGTAAATGTATTCAGTTCAGTTTCCGTTTATTCACAATTCATCTTCACGTCTTTAAGACTCAATTTCAGAAGATACAATGTTCACATGTAGAATGTGCAAAATGGTGAACCCCAAATAAGCTACTAAAAGCTTTTCGAAGAGGTCAGAATAACATTAATAACAATAACAAACAAAATATCCTCCAAGGAAAGGCAAAACCATAAATAATGATCTATCGTGGAAGCTTGACAGTTAAAAGCATTTCATTGTAACAGAAGCTGAAAATAGCAGGGGTTGCAAACTTTTAAATTGAGAGGAGACACTACAGTCAGACACATTTATCAGTTAATAGTTTTTTGTACTCTTTATCTTCTCTAAAATGTCTCCTTACTGGAGGCCCTTAAGGACAAAACACAAAATTTGTGAAATGTTGTGTTTTGTTCTTTAGTGCCACCCTTCATTCAGGGTTAGGGTTAGATGAGTGGAAAGAAAACATTTATTTTATTAAACATTGTCTATTTGTCTAAATTTACCAGAAGTTGGAAGTGTTTGGCCCCCATTATTTTATTTAGTAAAAATGAAATGTCTCGCTGTAAATCTCTCAGCAGCAGAAGCAGCAGGCAGCAAGAAAAATTATCAGAGAACAATACCTTGCTGTTGTTGCTTCAACTTGTCCAATTCAGTCTTCAGCTGTGCTTGACCTGCAAAAACAGAGACAGTTTCTATGGACATTGCTTTAGAGGTGCATGAATCAGTAGTCAACTATTAAAGAAATCTCCAACTATTTTGATAATCGAATCGGTTTGAGTAATTTTTTATGAAAGAACAGTTAAACTTGTGTGATTTCAGCTTGTTAAATGTGAATATTTACTAGTTTCTTCTCTCCTTTGTGACAGGAAACTGAGTTTCTTTGAGTTGTGGACAAAACAAGGCATTTGAGGACGTCATCTTGGACTTTGGGAAACACGGATCCACCTTTTAGAGACTAAACAACTCATCCATTCATCCAGAAGATATTCCACACATTAATCCTCAATGAAAATAATCGGTAGTTTCAGCCCTACTTTGCTCCACTACACAGAAAAATACTTATTTCTATCCTTTTGGATATTTTCGAACTGCCATGACACGATGTAAACAGATAATTTTTGTACCTGTAGTCTGCAACGTCATGTCCGCCTTCAGTTGAACCAACGAAGCGGTTGTTTCTCTCAGCGCAGCGTAGATGTCTTCAGGAAAAGCCCGCTGGCATTCAACACTTTCACTTGCGGGGACAGAGCCGAGCAGCAGTAACATCATAAAACTCACAGAGATCCTCATTCTCAAACTGGCAGCTTACTGTTGAACTGTGCCATCTGTAAACCTGTGTGTGCTTTATATAGAAGCCTACAGCAAAAAAACAGCAAAAAGGACGTCACAGATGTTGAATTGTTAATTTATATTGTTACACATGATGTGTAAACGTCAGTTTGCGGAACAAAGGTGTAACCACTTCTTCCCCGTATCACAGAAGATTTCCTAGAGAAGATAAACACATTGATTATCTATGGTTACATTGTTAAAAGGGTATCTTTAAATCTTATCTTCTCATGTGTTTTTATGTTGACCAAGGTTATAATTGTTATCGAAAACAAATGAAATAAGAATAAAAATAATGCAGGTACATCGACTTCATTAAATATGCTGGACTACATTAAGAAACAATAAGAGATAAGTTTGATAAGGCCCCTGTCTTGTTAACTGGCAGCACAATGATTTAGGTTTAGCAACAGGATAGACTGATGTATAAAAGAGGACTTGAGCCTCTTGTGTCTAAACGAAGGTACTCTAAATCACCTGTTAGAAGGCAAAGTAAGCATGCTCTTATTGTGGGTTGTTTTTGTGGGACTTTCCAATGATAAAGCTGCATTTGTTGAAAGAATACTTGAATAGATTTAAGTTTTACTTGGTAACTGCTGGGACATATCTTGCATCTATGATCTAACAGTCACAGAAAAAAATCAGATAGGCACAAATGAGTACATGCACACTAATATTCCACTATTATTCCTAATATAACAATATTCCGAATTTGATACCGGTCATACAAACAGTATATTGTTTTGGATATCCCGAAAAAGGCCGGTTTCCGAATTAAGCATTTTTCTATTAAGACGTGGGATATGACGGTATTATTCAGGTTTTAGAAGCATTCTTTGGGTATGTATAGAGCATATTGGGGATATGCGTCTGCGTTTGGTTTACGGTAGTGATGGGCAGAAAATGAAAAAATGTCAAGCTGTATAATTTGTAAAAAGGCTGCAAGATACAGTGGTAACACAATAAGCTTTACAAGCAAATTATTTCCTGGGTTTTAAAGTAATACGCCGACTTATTAACCCCCAGAGTAAGACAAGTCGATACATACCCTTCTCATCTCCGTGCGTGCTGTAACGCTGCCTGACGGTTCCAGCATTAGCTTAGCCCAGCACAGATCCTGCAGGTAACTGGTTCCAACTAGCCTACTGCTCCGAATTGTGACAAAAGTGACAAAATAACGCCAACATGTTCCTATTTACATGTTGTGATTTGTAGAGTCGCAGCGTGTACAAAAAACAACGTAACATGAGACACAGCCATCTTTTTAACAGTAAACAAACTGGGAACTATATTCTCAGACAGGCTTGCTGCGAGCATATCACTATGCCCAAGTACTATATTCTTCCGCCTGAGAATATAGTTCCCGGTTTGTTAGAAGACGACTGTGTCTCGTTTTTTGTACATGCTGTGACTCTATAAATCACAACATGTAAATAGGAATATGTTGGTGTTATTTTGTCACTTATTCGGAGCAGTAGGATTACTGGAACCATTCACCTGCATGTTCTGTGCTGGCCTGATGCCGCTGGAGCCGTCAGACAGCATTACAGCACGCACGGAGATGAGAAGGATATGTATCGACTTGTCTAACTCTGGGGTTACGGTGAATAAGCTAAATTCCAAATAAGTCGGCGTGTTCCTTTAACTTATTAAAAATCCAAAGGTAAATTTACAAAAACACTTTGTAGGGTCATGGAAATTCATTCAGATTCAGCAATTTCATGATGCAGCCACCTTAATTATTAGAAAATATCGGTATCGTATTAGTATCAGTGATACTAGTCCTGTATTTACTTCAATACCAAATATTGCCGTATCGCACATCACTAATTCACAGCCAGTTATGGCCAGTTTACAGCTTTGTGTTGCAACTTTTGTATTTGTGTTAAGGCGTTTGCATTTCTGTTGAACCGTCTTGAATACCGCACTTTAGCTACATTGATATGCGGAATGTATCTTTTAATTGGCTACATCTGCTGCACACGCACGGCGTAGGATTGTGTTAGTCACAGGCGAAATGGAGCGCTTTTGCTTTCAGATTGTTCTTGTTTTTTCAGTTTTTGGAGCCGGCACAGCGCTGTGAAACGTCCATCAACTGTCAGCTGTTCTGCAGTGTCGCAGGTGAGGGAAACAAGAATGAAAAACTCTCAAAACCAAACTGCCAATACACACATTGACTTGTATTGAAGTTAAAAATTTAAAACCCGGCTACTGTTTTGAAAAAAATGTACTTGCTAGATTTAATCAAATAACTACACTGATTAGCATTGGTCTGGCTCACACAAACTTATCTTCTAAAGAATTAATTAGGTCATGTCTGTTAGCATAGCTCTACAAGACTTATTGTTTAAACAACTTTGAGAGCCATCCCCTGTTGAGCCAGACGTGATTAAGACAAAGAACGAGTATTGCTGTAGTTTGGAAACAATTGACACCGTCTCGGTAAGATCCTGTGTCCGGGCGTAGCCTCAAGACACGGATTGGGAACATACACCTTTTCTTTTGAGAGACATCTGACCAATAGGGGAAGATTTCATTTGAGGAACCACCCAGATGTAGGGGAATAAATGTGTGATCCGGGTAATGTCTCAGGACTTCAGCTGGGGAAGCCGCTGTAGTCCGCTGGTTACAGTGTATTGTTTTGTCATGTCGCATGGCTGCAATCTGTTTCCCCACAAGGGGAATCATGTTTGCAGTCTGCTGCTGGCAGTGTTTCGTGTTTTATGTTTAATTGTGTTTTGACTGTCGTTTTCATCGTGTTGTTTTATTAAACCTTTTTGCTTAACTTTCAATTCGACCCAGCCTCTCCTTTCTCCTCCAGAAATCGAAGAACACGTCTTTTAGAGAATTCTTAACACTTGACATTAAGTAATTTCCTGTTTATCGATAGTATAATTTGAAAGACACATAGAAACTTTATGATCTATTACTGTGTTAAAGGGCCGCACACATCTCTCGTAAAAAATATAAAGAGCAGATCATACACACCAATAAGATGCTGCTCTCGTGACCGGTTTAGCCAGTTTCATTGATTATAGTGGAAGCGTAGTGTTGGAACATCCGCTCTGCAATTGCAGCATGCAATGTAGCAGGCCCGTTACAGCCAGCTCTGTGTGCTGCTATGGTTGTTGTACTCAAACCAACTAGAAAACAGTTTGCAGGGTTGCGGACCCGGTAAAGATGCATGCAAAAGAAAAGGAGTCATACAGATACTTTTAAACATTATCAAAGATTTGGTTTTAGGATATGCACATCGTGCACATATTGCATCGCAACGCCGACCTTTTCAAGAAGATGGTTGAAGGAATGAAAGGGGGAGGCTGTGTTTACATGGTCCAACAAATCCGCCATCAGTGCAACTTTGAAAAAATTATTCTGTACTATTTTGCAAGGCTGCATGTAAAGAGTAATATTTTAAGAATATTCACTTCCATTTGCCATGTAAACAGCCTACTCGAAATATTGTCTGAATAAGTGCAAAAACTGGAATATTATGTGCATGTAAACGTAGTCAGTGTATTTAACAGAAAGACATTTACTCAGCCCAGGATGTTTAATAATAATAATTTAAGTAGTTTTCCTCATGTAAACCTACAATTACAGCTATTTAGGGCCCGAGCACCGACAGTGCCAAAGGCCCTATTGAAACTGAAGGAATTATTATTATTACTTCGTCTGGCAAATCAATCGCCTTTTTGAGGGGCTTAACATACTCAAAAACTCACGAAAATTGGCGGTTGCATCAAGCCTAGTGAAAATTTACATATTTTAAGGGTTTCGGGAATAGGCGCACAAAAGTAGCTCGCATGTACCCCCTAAAAAATAAAAAAAATTTTCCCCTGCAGTACGTTTAACGTAGACTAACGAAACATGGTACTCATATGTAGCATGACAAGACGTACGAAAAAGCTCATTGGAGCCATACCCTTAACCCAACAGGAAGTCTGCCATTTTAAATTGAAAGTTCGAAATTTGTGCGATTTTGGCTATTTCCCCATGTTGTACTATAAAAAACTCCTCCTAGAGACTTCATCCGATTAACTTCAAATTTGGTCTGTGCCATCTTAAGACCTTAGAGATGAAAAGTTATAAAATATAAAAATAAAAACAATTTCGTCATATGGCATGTCCGTGGCGGGGCGGCCATTTTATGCGTTTCACCATCGAAACAGGAAGTGGGGCTAACTTGAGTTTACATTGTCCAATTGGCTCAAAACGTTTCATGATTCATAAGAGTCTAACCCTGAGGACATTTAGAGACAGATATTTACTCAAAGTTATAGCGCCCCTTAGTGGCAAAAGGAAGTAGGCCCAAAACTATAGGTGCTATACTTTAACAAACTCCTCCTAGAGATTTCATCTGATCAACTTCAAATTCGGTATGTGTCATCTAAAGACCTCAATGATGAAAAGTTATTAAAAGAAAATCTTTTCGTCCAACAGTGTGGTGGCCATTTTTTTACCATTTATCAATGAACGAAGAAGTTTCTCACGATTGTCCAGGCCTGAGGACATCTATAGGACAAAATTGACTTTTGGTCATAGCGCCCCCCGCTGGCAACAGGAAATCAGCCTTATATGACAAACATCCGATTTACATGAAACTTATGTGTGGTCTACATGTGATACTGAGCCGCCCCATATACTTTAACAATGCCCATATATACAGGCCACATCCCACTTTGATAACTGGTGACCCATTTGAGGTAGAGTCTTGTGTGAGGTGTCATTTAACCCAGCAAAGAGTTCCTTTTTCATTGGTGATGGTTTGGCATGCCCCTTATGCTGTAGCCATGCCCATTTTTTTTTCAGAACTAATGACCCGTTGGATGAGTTTTGGCCCGCCCCCTATGCTTTAGCTACGCCCCATTTCACAGTTAATGAACTGTATGACGTAGAGTTTTGTGTGAGATATTGAACTCAGCAGAGAGTTCCCTTTTCACACATTTCATCACCAATACACTTTCACTGTTAAATTTAATCCAGTATAGAGGATGAATAATGTCTTTGTCATCATGTATTTTGGTTTTGTTTGTTTGTTTTGTCGATGTATATGTTACCATTATGTGTACCTTTTTAATTTATAGTGAATGAGTGCTGTACGACTGCTGGCTGTCTCTATGTTAGTCTGATGTCACCTGCCTAGCAGAAGTCTGACATATTTACATGGTGTTTTTGTACAACAATGTTCATAAATATGCATGGTATGATTTGCATTGTCTGAGTGACGTGCAAATGCATGGCCGCAGGGAGCGGCGTCCGCCAGTAACCCCGACGTGCAAGGAGTTACGAGGGGCCATCCAACGCTGCTTGCAGCTTTAATTATGCCTTCTTTCTTTTTCCGGCAAATTAATCACCTTTTTGAGGGGCATAACATACAAAAAAACTCGCATCAAGCCTGGTGAACATTTACGTATTTTAAGGTTTTTAATGAAAAGGTGCACAAAAATGGTTCGCTAGCGCCCCCTACAAAATAAAAAAAAATTTTGTACGTTTAACGTAAAGTAACGAACGTGGTACGCATAAGTAGAATGTCAAGACGTACAAAAAAGCTTATGGGAGCCATACCCTTAACGCAACAGGAAATCCGCCAATTTTGAATTGAAAGTTTGAAATTTTGGTCATTTCCACATGTCGTACTTTAACGAACTCCTCCTAGACATTTCATCCAATCGACTTCAAATTTGGTCTGTGCCATTTCACCATCGAAACAGGAAGTGGGTGTAACTTAAGTGTACATTGTCCAATAGAGCTCCAGGCGTCACGTGGCTTGTCTGTTTACGCCTTCATTTTGGCAGGAAAGTAGTGGCAAAAATGAATGGTGCCAGCACAGATTTCAACCCGTCTGAGTTCACTGCGCACTTTAATTCAAAAAACATAGGCATCTATAAAGCAAAACTTATTAGTGATCCATATAATGCTCCCGGAGTTATTTTTACGACCTTTCCAAGTGAAATGGAAAGCTTCCCTGACCTTCAGTATCCAGATATTTACAACTATCTAATCAACTTTCCTTCATCCTACTCTGCAGAGTCTTTGAAAGCCTACAAAAGCCTGGAGGGATATAAATGGATGCAATCAGCTGGATTTATGAAGAATATACAGCTTTGGAGTCTACTGGCTAAAAATGGCTTTGTCGTCACTGGAAGGGTAAGTTAAAGTGTGACGTTAATGCAGTCAGTGTTATAACTTGTATAGCTAGCTAGCGTTAGCTATTCTGTAACGTTTGCCAACGGTTAGCTACTAAAGTTGGCTAACGTACATTATATCAGTGCACTTTTTAATCACCAAAATGCCGTTACATTTTTATTACAGAGAATTATTTATTATTATACTGAATGATCCTCAGTTGAAGCCATGGGTGGTTGTCAGGAATGATGGGGTTGTGTTAGGAGCCCACTGTAATTGCACAGCTGGACTGGTGTTGCTTCCATATGTGTTGTTCAGGGTGTGGCAGCATAACCAAGAAAGATAAGACGAGGTAGCTGTAACATCAAAGAAGTGCAAGTGGGTCACACCAAGTGAGGAATCGTTGAAGAGTAGAATCTTAGCAAGGGTAGGACATCATTTTTCACAAATCACGAGGCAAAAAACAGACATCATCCAAAGGCCACTCTACCGTACCACCAGCTTTCCCAACTCTGACCCATACAGAGCAGGCCCAACTTTACAACAACCTCTCCAAAAGCTGTACACAAGAGGGACAGATCATAAAGGTAGCAGTCCTCTCTGTTGTAACAGACTACGCAGCATCATATGTGCCAAAAGCTGTCCTGCTAGATCTACCAGAACCCAGCATAAATCTCTATAACAAGCAGACAAGGGAGGAAAATCTAGCAGTTACAAGACACATTGTTTGAACACATAACTGTGACAAAAGAACAGGTAAATCATTTTATAAAAGTATTGTTTATAATGAAGCCAAGAGCTTAGAGGTAATAATCAAATATAAACGGAAACATGGACTGTATGTGTATGTTGTCAGACTAAATTTATACATTTGCACACTTAATAATGTAATTATGAAACCATTTGAATGATATATTCAGGGTAATATCGTAGAGGAGGAGACTCAGGAGGGGGAGCACAGTCTAGGTCCAAAATCTGGTTTGATCAGAGAAGTGGTAGGATAACAGCATCTACCTTCAGAGCAGCCACAAAGACAGATGTCAAAAAGCCCTTAGTGTCCCTGATAAGAAAGACATGCTATCCAAAGTCTCATAGCTTCACCACTGAGGCTACCAGGTATTTGAGTGTCGGAGATAAGAAGATAAGTTTAGCAATTGAGCTTGATTTTTATAAACATGGCAAGAACATTATCAGGGCTTTCACTCACTGGTTGGATGGCTAAAGACATTACACAGGTTTCAACAGTAAATCTCATTATGGAAAGCATCAATTGCCCTTGAAGAATACCCTGAAACAGCTGACACTGCATGCAAGAAGAATGTCCCCGCTTCTATTCATGGACTGTAAAACCATAGCTATCTTCAACCAATACTTATATTTCACATCTCAGACACATCCGGCAATGTAAAAGATCATATCAAGGACTTTCATGCAACCAACCATCAAGCGTGATAATCCCGGAACAGGCCTGCATGTTTGAGCCATAAGTCAATACGATAGAGTCTGTCTGACTCAGAGTGGTCAGATAACAGCGAGCTTCTCTTTTACCCTCCTCAAATCCACTTTCCCTCTCACGCTGCTGTTTACCTCTCCTCACCACCTCATGTGTCCTGTGACAGATCCTGTTTTCCGGATGATTGCTTTCAACAGGGAAGTTTGGCCTCAGACAGCATGAAACTAAACAGAAAGATGGAGAGAGCAGTTCGCCTCTGCCCGCTTTTGTTGATACAGTACATTTTTATCACTCATTCTTTTGTTGGCTCTTCATGCAGTTCATTCATCCATGTAATCCATTTGTGGACATACCACAAGATGGATAAATGGTGTGCACAATGCCCTTCAGATGATGACAAACAATTACTAATGAAAAAAAACTTGGTCAGTGGCAGCTTGGTCAGTGGCCCTCAGTCTGATACCAACGCACATGGCACCCTTAAACGTCTGCATGAGAAGCTCTGGCCTCACAGTCACAACTGCTCGACCACGTTGCTGGAAGATAACGTTAAATGATGAAAGAGAGTAGTATTAAAGACTGAAGCTCTGCATCAGGACACAGGTTAGGGTGGTGGATGGGTTAAACAACTCAGGACTTTCACCCGGGAGACGTAGTTTGAGTCACCTTTGTTTCGCCAGTAACCCCGATGTGCAAAGAGGTGCGAGGGCCCCTCCAACGCTTCTTGCAGCTTTAATTTATTTTATATTTGACCTTTATAAATCAATGGTGTCCTGGCCAAGAAGGCAATAAAGTTACACATTGATAACATACCTACATACAATAAAACACAAATAGTACAGAGTAAACACTAAAAACATATCCACCTTAATGAAATCCAAGGTGCAGTGGTTACTGTTTAAATGAATTAGCAGTATTTTTCCACAGATATTGAGACACACCTACTGTACTGGGAAATATAAGCTGTAGACTATAGATGCTCCAATAATCACACCATTTCTGCAGTACAAATATTTGAATAGATTCCAGTTTTACTTGGTAGCTGCTGAAACAAGTTTTTGCACCAATGATATAACAGTCACACATTACAAAATCAGGTAGGCATAGATGTATTTAACAGAAAGACCTTTACTCAGGCTAACAAGTTTTATAATAATTGAAGTAGCTTCCATTACATAAACCCACTACAACAACCTGGTATAAAGCAAAACATATTAACGGTTTGAATAGAATAGAATGACGTATGCACAAACCCAAGTGGTATGCAAACATATATATTTGATTTTATTTATATTTTATGTATTATTTTTACAACAGCAACATGATCCACTCAAATGACCATAACTCTGTGGTTACAAAAAGCTCCCCCACCACAAAAATAAGTCATTAGTCGTTGTGTTAGACACAAAGAATTGCCTTGAGAATGCAATTTCTGAAGAAATTGTGATGTGAATGCTGTATGTTGAAAGGCTGACGCTACACTGGATTGATGGCTTGATTTTTGTAAGAAGAAGGTGAAGCATTAAGAATAGTTGAAAAAGTGGGAATGGGTTTAATTAGCATGAATGTCTTTGAAAAGTTGAATAATACCAACCTGGTCTCACAGAGTTCCGTGAAATGAACACGGCCCCTTAACTCAAAATCTGTGCCAGTTTCACGGAATCTCCGAAAATTCCATGATGGGCCCACAGAAGTGATCCCTATGTAAGTCAATGGTTTATCTCTGTTTTTTGCCCCCAACGGTGCCTCCCAGGCAGCGCTGCCTGGAAGGCGCCGTTGGGAGGTACTGGTTATAGTTAGGGTTAGCGTTAAGGTTAGAGTTAGGTGCCTTGAAGGCAGCGGTCGCAGCGCTGCCTGGAAGGAGCAGTTGGGGGCAAAAAACACCGTTGAGCAAGTCAATGACAGGCATCATGCATGGTCTACCCACAGATTCCCTGATTCAATTGGAACTGCATCCAACCCACTCACGGCAGTTTGTGAAATGTTCACGTGATTTAATCACAATTCTTTCTGCCTGTCGGCTGCTAACCTGACTCCACCAGATGGATTGCTTCGCATTTGCTCGGCATATCCATCTGGGAACTTTCCGTTGGAGAACTTTGGCGCGAAAATACTGGTTAGCTGATTGGATAAACCATCTGTCTATCACCTATGTTGGTGATAGATGGGCCACATCAACCAATCCGATCAACGAAGCGTATGAAAATACAACCACAAGCCCGCCCCTGCTGCTGCAGGCAAAGCATAGCTCGTTAGCTCAGCAAACAAGCAACATGTCGGTAAAGGATATTTGCCGTTTGTGTAATGAGAATTTACAAATAAAAGGCACCATTTCAGGTTAGCGGTCCATATTCCAAAAGAAGGATCCAAGAGAAAAAAGCATTAGCGAGCAGCTAACAGAATTAGGGCTACCGCTGGCTGAAAATACTGGTTAGCTGATTGGATAAACCATCTGTCAATCATCACCTAAACATGCCTCAAAACCAACGCTGATTGGCCCGGTCGTTTGGCGAACGGCTCCAAATTTTCTCTATCTCAAGATGCCAGACTGATCTGCGAGTGGAAAACTGGAGCTCGCCAGATCTGGACGGTCTCACGAGGCTAGTCGGCTGCAGCAGAGAAGCTGAATACAGCTTTGCTATTATTGGTATTTTTAGCCCAATAATCGCTGTTTTAATCAACATTTATTCATGGTTTATATGTATTTCTTTTAATGTTATTATTTTGGTCTATCTATCTATTCTATCCATTTCTAAACACAACCAATTAAAATGCTACACTTATTTACCAGGGCACACACACACTCCTCACATTTGCAAACACATTATGTCATAACTGAACACTAACCAATCATTGCTTTAGTATAGGCCTATACAAAGGTCAAAGGTCAGACTACCTGTTTTGAACAATGGATGCCAACAATAGACAGAGTAAGAAGAGTAAGAGGGAGAGACAGGGGATAACAACGAGGAGGAGGAGGGAAGAAGAGTAAGAAGGAGAGCCATCTCTGATGAGATCAGGGAGAGAAGCCCATCTTGAGTAGCTTTATAGTGGCGTCCATACTGCATACAACTATCTACCATTATTTGTGTGTAGAGTTCTGCAAAAAATAGCCAATAGTTACAAAAATGTGCCTAAGCCATCAGAACAAACTGTAATATAAGTAAGCAGCTCTGATATCTGTTAGTTTTAAGAGGAACCTGCAGCAGATCCAAGTTATTAATAATTGAAACAAACCAGACAGTTTGTTGAGACCAGTTGGAGAGTAGAAGATAAAAACCAACCAACCAAACATGAAGAATATTCTAATATATGAAATATGCTGACAAAATACCATAATATCCAGAATGAAATGAAGGAGTTTTATCGCCCTCTGCTGATCAAAGTGTTAAACTCAACAGGATTAATAAATGTAACATATTCAACTCTGATTCATTACATTTGATTCATATTTCACCAAAGCTAGTTTATTTAACATTGTGATTACTTACATTTATCATCTTTATTAAAACTAATCAATTCATAAATATCCAAATATCCTGTTAGATTTGGATGATCAGAAACACAGCTGTTGTTTAGCATTACATCACATGTATGCACGCTGCTCTACTGTTTATATCTTTGTAATGCTAAGCTTTTCTTAGTTCTATTCACAATCTGACGCTTTTTGTACTCTTTTGACACTTTTTGGGACTTTTGACGCTAGACCAGGGCCGGATTGGGACTCATTTTCAGCCCTGGATTTTCATGCCTTAAACCGGCCCACTTCACTTCACGAATGACTATATTAAAAAAATTTAATCAAAACCTTAGTATATAAGTCTGCAATAGCGCCCTGTCCTCTACATCCTTGTAATTCGGTGTATTTTGTAAAATATCACCAAGTGTTGCTTCACAATGTAGATTTATTAGAAAAGTTAACAACAACCCAATGATGTTGAACAATATCAGAATCTGTTTCTGTGCAAATAAGTAATCAAAGATTAAATAAAGAACAAGATACATCTATTTTTTCCTTTGAATATTTCATACAACTTTCATAATGGGTCACAAGTAATATTTGGGCATAAAAAGTGATTATATTGTAGCTAATCTGATCATGTTTGCTTGTTCACACACTGTGATACAACAGCTTACAGTAGATGTGCCATCCACACTGACAGCAGCTATCCCTAATGCACACTACTGGCTCTGCTTTCTGACACTAAATCACATTTTATAAATTGTCAGAATTCTCAGCACAAATCTCTCCTTTTTACAAAGCTTTCGATCAAGTCAAGTCAGTGTCATTATGGTAGTGCCGAATCATCTGGCATCATTAATTATCCCAGGGCATTTTTCATATAGAGCAGGTCAACACCACACTCTTATTAATTCTTATAATATTCAGTCAATGATCAACCCCAGCTGCCCAAACTGGAGTTCTGGGCTCATATAGCTGCTGCTTGGTAACCTTACTTCATTGTCACTGTTAGCAGCAAACTGGACTAGTAGCTGCTGCTGAGGAGCTACAAGAACAAGTTTGATTCATAAACATAGACGCTGGTTTGCAGACACTTCTCCTAACTAACTTAGCTTACCCGTCTCATCGTCTTCATTTGGCGTTTTGCTAAAAATAGAAAAAGTTCATCTGGCCACGTCCCTTTCTAGAGCTCTACTTTTTAAATTGACGGCTTCAGTGCCGTTTTGCGCTTTCTACTACCCGTTTAAACAGCTTCTTTTTGCTCGCGGTGGCATCCTCCAACAAGTACCAGTGACATGTGGACGCTGACGTATTTTTTATTTATTTTTTAGCAAGGTGCTGCCGTCGGAGGACTCGGAACATAAATAGGTCATCATTAACCAGGCTGCACTCTGCGAGTGGGCTGCATGAATGAAGAGAACGGTGGGCTGCAAGAAAAAATAAATACTGTAAATACAAAAAGTGGGCTGTGAGTGCAGGCAGCATAGGGACATCAGCCATACCTGAACACCGGCCCTCACAACCAAACAACCAGACCGGCCCAACGGGAATTCTCCCGGTGCTCCCGATTAGCCAATCCGGGCCTGCGCTAGACACTAACTTTACACGCTAGTAGAAGGGTAGCCAAAAGCTAGTCAAAGCTAGTTGTGAGTAAGTTGTAACTTAGTTGTCTCTGTCTCAGTGGTTGTCATGGCTGCAGTCTGCCCTTGTCCTTAGCAGTGGCAGCAGTGTACCAGATGGTGATGGAGCAGCTGAGGATGGACTCAGTGATGGAGCTGGAGAACTGACCTCACTCAAATCCACTCCACTTGAGGAATGCCCTAATGAATGGAACCCCATTCTGCATTTTACCTTCGGCCTTGATTTCCACACTTATGCTGTGTCTGTGTGTGATCGTGTTTGTCTGTGTGTGTGTGTGTGTGTGTGTGTGTTTGATGTCAGTGTGCTATGATTGACTACATTTTTCTGTTGGAAAACAACATGTGTTAGTGTTCTAGAAGAATTATTTGATTTTGAGACATGTTTGCATTGTTTTGGTAGACATAGTGTATTATTCTAGTGTATTATTAGGTTTTGAAAATTAGTGTTGGAGTTAAGTATAAGATTGATGAGAAGTATATGATTGAGAAGATATGAGTTTTTTTTAAATCATGACTTTATTAGTTGTGTATTGTAGACATTAGAGATCCTGATCCACACTCCATACCTACCAGTTGGTGGCGGTAATGCACCAAATCTTTGTTTAGCAACCGCCAATAAACTCCAAAGAAGAGGAAGAAGAAGTCCGCCAATCACAGCTAGGAGAGGTCCAATCAGCCAGGTTAACAGGAAACACCTGTGATGCTGCTCGGAGACTTTAAAGGAACTCTCCTTTCTTCCAGACCGGTCTGAGAGCTGAATCCACAACCAGGGTGAGAGGGACTTTATTAATCTCAGACTGGTGAGCACCACTTTAACACTCAGAAAAATCCCTCAGGTAAATTGGAGGCCAGAGATGGAATATTATTTTGAGGAAACAGAGAGCAGACAGTGGCCCTCATTTATCAACCTAATGTAGAAAACAGCGCATATATGAGCGCAGAAATCCCGTTAAGACAGGCTTCACGTGTGATTCATGAAACGTTCGTATCACACCGATCAAAGCGTAAGAATGGTCGAACATTGATAAATGCAGCGGCTGGAAACGATCGTCATTTAAATATCACGCCCCAATATATTCTCGGTTTTGAGGCCTCGCCCCTACAATTTACGACATGACAAGACGTAATCCGGCTGAGAAGCAGCACTTTTCAATTCAATTTTATTTATAGTATCAAATCATAACACGAGTTATCTCGAGACACTTTACAGATAGAGTAGGTCTAAACCACACTCTATAATTTACAAAGCCCCAACAATTCCAACAATTCCAGTAATTCCCTCAAAAGGAAGCAGTGCGACAGTGGCGAGAAAAAACTCCCTCTTGGGAAGAAACCTCGGACAGACCCAGGCTCTTGGTAGGTGGTGTCTGACGGTGGTGATAATGGTCACATTAATAATGGAACGGTGACTTCAAATGGTAGTCGTAGTAGTTCATGTCATATCAGTGCGCTGCAGGGCGTAACAGGATGTAGCGTGGCCCAGCAGAGCATGGATGGGCGTAGTAGGAAGCTGCAGGGTTCAGCAGGACGTTCGTCTGTGCCACATATTGTCGGAAACGAACCATGACGTATGTGGAGAGTTCCCGCGGAGGTGTGAATTGCTCTAATTAGCATATGAAAAGCAACGACACCACACCTGGCCAGTGAGTGTCTGGCCTGGCTGGAATTTCCTCGCTCAGGATTGGATGAAACCACTACTTTTAAACAAGAAAAATCACTCCTGATTGGTTGGCAGGTCTGTCCTGGGTTATTGGTCACCCTGGGCCATTGTTGAGACTTTTAACTCACTCATGAAAAAAAGCAAATGGGTCTGATGTGTTCAATTATAATGGAAACGAGTGTTTTCTTTAAGTTTCTCAGTTTCTCATATGTTACGTTATGTGCGCATGTGCAGCTTCACATGGACACGTTAATTATGGCACCTGGCAATCATTTCATCCTCACCCAGACAATCACCAGGAGCACACAGCCCGTTGGTATGTAACTGCTAACTACTCACGTAGTCTAGTAATAATGTTTCATGTTTAAGTCACCTTTATGTTTGTGCACTGAACGTTTACCTCACTGTGTCGGTGTTAGTTGGCCGTGAGCGACTTGTAGCGGTTGCTCGACGATCCGGATGCTGTTTAGCGTTAGGCTATCATTAGCCGTTTGCGGTGTGCTGAATGTTCGGAGCACTCTGCTGGTGTCAGTGGTGATGCCGGTGGTTTGGTTCGGTGATCCATGGTGGAGCGCTGCGTTATGTTGCGTTTGTGGGTGTGTTAATCCTTTGTTGTACGAGGCACATGGTGGCATGGGTTCTGTGTCCTGTGACAGCGTCCATAGCAACCAGTGACGGCAGAGTCACTGTGCGCATGCTCCTCTGGCGCTAGGCATTCTGGGTGATGTATTCAATGTCGTTTTCAGCCAGATTAGCCACAATTGATGGTGTTGCAGGCTTTTTTTGATTTCATTATTTATTCATTATTTACGTTATTATCATTATCATTATATCATTTGAGTGATATATTTACATGGTTTATATCAGGGGTCTCAAACTCGCAGCCCTCGGGCCAGTTGCGGCCCGCGGGACGATAGTTTGTGGCCCCCGCCTTAATATGAAAGTTTAATGTTAGTGCAGCCCGCGAGTGTGATATATATGGTACTTTACAGTGTTGTGTGGGGAGCTGAACGAACCTACCAATCACAGTGGGGTATATGGCTCTTATCGGCCGGGGGCCTGTTTCACAAAACCAGGATAAGGGATTAAGCCGGGATTTCCCAGTTATCCTAGCTCAATTTAGCCTTGACTCGGTTTCACAAAAGCGGAGGCACATAAATCACCATGGAGATTTATTCTGTACAGCTAGCCTGCTCCTGACCAGGCTAACAGCCAGGATTTATTTAATCCTGGAGCCTTTTCTGATCACCCAGCAGTGGTTTCACCTTATTGTTATCAGCCTGGATTAAAATACAACGGGTACATATTGCTGTTCATTTAAGTACTGTTATTAGTTAAAGTTGTGACCATTATTTTTTTATAATGATTCATGTGACAGTCATTGTTACAGTTATATTGCTGTATGAAGACTGCTGTTCATATTGTTGTTAGAAGTTTGATGGATATATTATGGCAGTTGTTGAGATAATTAGAAAAGGCTGATAACATTTCAAATGTGTTTTAAATGAAATCTGTTACTAAGGGCAACACATACAATGCTTTACATTTCTATATAGTTCCCCAATGCACCTTGAATTATTTTAGTTGAGAATTTTTTTTATTATTATTCTTTAACAATAAGGATCATGTTTGTTCCTCTTCCATGTGCATTGTATTTGGCATTCTTAGCACACAATTTGTGTTGTCCAGTAAACTGGGACTATAATTTGGGAGGATTGAACAATTTTAAGAACATATTCTTATTGTACAATCCTCCCAAATTATAGTCTTAGTTACTGGACCAATAACTATCTAGTGATGTAGGCTACTGTACATTCATGTAACAACAGGGAGAGGACACCTTAATGGTTTTTGACCTTTTTTGCTGGGGAGAAATAACTGACGACGAATATACTCCGTTGCATTCATGTTTACAGTGTGTATGGAATTTATCACTTAATTATCTTTTTAGTTTCTAGATTTTAGTCCAATTTCTTCAATGTCTTTATTTTCTATGTCCATACAGTATATTAGGGAGCAAGGCATATAATATGTAGCGAAAGAAACTCGTCCTCTATAAAAAATTTTAAAAAACGGGAGAAAAAGCGTGGCAGATAATAGCGGACTGACTGAATGATAGTCTAAAAATATACATTTATGAAATACTGCTCTTAACTGAAACCATTCAATGAGTCACTGTCATTTGCAAAAACGAACAGTTGTACACTTTGCATTAAAAGCGAGCAGTGGAAGTTAATATGACTTAGGAAATTTATATTTTAGCCCATGAGAGAGAGAAAGAGGGAGGAACAGAGTGAAAGAGATATTTACGCATCATATTTTAGCGTTGTAGAAAATCAATCTTTATGGTAAATTTCATGGCAAAGAGTACTACTGTTAATTTGTGAAAATGATTGGTAGCTTAATCCTTGAATGGTATGATTATGATTTCAATTCAGAGCCGTGGTCAATTAATGTATATATTTAGGCTGCTTACGCATTCAGTCGGTCCGTGATCGCTGTTTTATTACAGCGGCCGTGTTTCTTTTCTTTTTATACAAATCATGTGTTTCACGTCATCATACTTCCACAAGAAGCTGCTGCTCACTCTGTATAAAGTATGAACAATAAGTATTTTCCATTTTGGCATCAGTAAATCTGTGATCGACCATGCGGTCTTTTGAGGAAAGCCGTGGACGCGCATCTATCTGAATTACTTCAGCCTGGCTCGACCTAGTCGCTCCTCCTCAGCCTGGCGTGGCCTTTGTGAAACGCACCAAGCCAGGCTGCACAGATTAGACTAGGTCAAGCCTCGCTTTATCAGTTATCCTGGATTTATATATTCTGCTTTTGTGAAAGCAGAGGCCCCGGGCTTGATGCAAGCAGAGAAACATTCCTCAATGCGTGAAAGTTACAGCAGCGCTGCCATGGAGCCTGCTGGCTGCCTCGTTTCTATTGGGCACACGCGGACATTTGTCCCAGCGCGCTGCGTTCACAATAGGGCTGTCAACGAATATTCTAAATTCGAATATATATTCGAATAGTTTTAAAAAAACGAATTTCGAAGGTGAAAATTAATATTTGAATTAAAAAAAAAAAAAAATGGAAAAAAAAACGCTCGCGGTAGCAGAGGCAGTCTGGCTGTCTGCTTTGCTAGCGCGCCTGAAATCCGTTACATACTGGATGCAGCCCAGCTGAAGCATACAAATGTGACATCATGAGATCTCCGTGACTATTTATACCTGCGCTGGTAGTCGCGACACTAGCTGCAGTCTTCTCCTGAACAGCGGTGGCGCTAATGAGCAAAGGCTACCAACGCTGCCCTTTCTACGGACTAGAAGAAGAAGAAAAAGGTAAACAGCGGCAGAAGTGGCAGCAGCATTGCCGTCAATGCTTCGATTTGATTCACTGACCTACTTCGCTGGATCGAGCCTTTCATTCACCATAAAAGAACTCATCTTAACCCGGTAAGTTTACCAGAGAGACCTGCAGTCACTCTCAGAGTCCTGTTGTCGGCGAACTCCAAAAAAGAGCTGTGCGGACGTCGGCTCGGCCGGATATTGCATAATTTTGACGTCACGATGTCGCGCGCCACCTTGGATGCATGCGCAACCAGATGTTCGAATAGTTCGAATATTCGTTGTTATTTTAGAGGGAATATTCAAACGTAATTTTTAAGCAATTTTGACAGCCCTAGTTCACAACACTTAACTTTTTTTAAATTGCTGCCCAGCTGGACATTATACATATATGTATATAAATGGATATAACTAGGGGTTAAATTGGGCTGGGGCCTGCTCGTTCTTCCGCATGTGCCTGCTTGCAGTCTAAATATGTCACAAAAAATTTGATGAAAGTGATGCTTTTGAAAACATGATATTTGAATGATGATGATACATGAATAAATTAAATTGTTTTGAAATGGCATGTGTGGTGGAAGATTTCTATAAACAGACTGGGCAATAAAGAAGTTTCAAATAGAGACAGTTGTTTCATGATAGTTTGTTCAAATTTATTATTGCTTGCAAGCAAGGAGATAGAGTTACACAGCACACGTATCAGAGTACAGTGGAAGAGATCTCAAAGTAGCACAAAAAGACAAGAGTATATATACTTTTTGCACAGGAACAGCATCATGTTTGCTAAGGATGAAACCAGGAAATATCTTGCTATAGCAGGATAACAAAACAATAAGAAATCAGGACACATCTGGGCGCACGCGTCTGGGAGTCACTTCTCTTATGCAGTGATTTTTCATTGATGTCCACAACATAACCTTTTCTGTCTAGACTTAAAAATCCCCTTATAGCCAACTCAACATGACCTTTCTGTCTGAACTAAAACATCCCATTACACATGTCTATTTTGTCTCAGCAGAGCTGAGATGAGAACAATCAGAACACGGCAACAACCCTCCCAGAACTGCAGACAATTCACCACCACGGGTCAACTACATAACGCCAAAGTGTCTCCGTCGGTAGGATTAACCGATGAAATGCCTTCAACTAAAGCTAAAAACCCCGTTCACAGCGGTGGAAGCCCGGTGCTCGGATGCTCCACCGGCCGCTACGACTTCATGACGCTGATCAAGCCGTGGAACCGGTCCTTGCTCCGAACCAGCCACGGCTCGCCTCTGAGCATCGGAGAGCCCCACTCTGCGTGCGTAAGTAAGTAAAGAGAGAGAATGGGAGAAGAAGTTTGTGTGAGGTGGACCTGGTCACCACAGACCCAGATCTTCTCAGCTGTTGCTACTGTCATGCTCCACTGTCTCTTCATGTGGCACATTATGTTTGGCACATTGTATGGGTCACTTCTTATATCATAACAAGGTAATACAGTGTGTAATCAAGTGATGACTAATTAACAGTAATGCAAATGCTAAATGCCCTAATACCTGTTGATACTACAACAATGCAGAGTATAGGCTCTTAACCTTGAAGTTTTGCACATATCATTTAAGACTCAATTTCTCCATTTCTTTGCACAAAACTCTCCAGAAACTGCCATTTAACGGTTTATTTTTCAATTTTTTTTCCCAGAGGGTTATACCCCTGGACCCCCCTAGAATAGGATAGATATATATATATATATATATATATATATATATATATATATATATATATATATATATATATATATATATATATATATATATATATATATATATATATATAATATTCTGTAATGCTGATGACCGGCCTCATCTCTGTCTTTTTCCACAACAACTTCGCTAAAGTTAACGTTAGCTAGCGTTAGCTGTGGCTGAGTGTAGCTGGTAGAAGGCAGCGATTCTTCCAAGCTAACGTTGGCTAGCTCCTCGACATCCTCCTCTTCGTCATTCCCAGCTCTTTTTAAAAAGCTATTTATTCGCGGGACATTTTTTATAGCAGCCGCTTCTTTCTCTCTCTTTTCCACACTTTCACTCGACCTGCTCTATGCCCACCCACCTTTTATCTTAAGCCAATCCACACAGTGCATGCGGCCTTCTCCCAATCATTACATTAAACAACTTTTATTTTATTCTGATTGGATAATTATCACCATAATGATTAATGCCCATTGGGTAATACAGGCTTGATCGCAGTTTGCCAACAAGGGGTGCGGCCACCAACAGGGGGTGCTGCAGCATCCCCAGCACCCCTACTTCCCGCGCCTATGTGCCCACCTCACCCGCAGCCAGCACACTCTCGCTTCCAGCAGCTGTAAAATCAATCAATAAAGATAATCAGTACTGCACAATGCAATGCTTTGGACACAACACATCTATGAATGCACCTGAAAAATATTTACCAAAAACTGATCTAATCTTACCCTCTTTTCTTCTCGATCGACTCCGAGCTGAACTCTTCACAGCTTCTGCCCGCGATGCCAGATCCGGTTGTTTCTACCTGAAGCTCCTGCGTGCTGTTTCATAATGTCTTATAGGTTTATCTGTGTTTTTTGCACCCAACAGTGCCTTCCAGGCAGCGCTACCTGGAAGGCACTGTTGGGAGGCACTGGTTATGGTTAGGTTTAGCGTTAAAGCGTAACTGTCGCCAAAATGCAACCTAGGGTCTTTTTGTGAATGTACCCAGTCAAACTTTCGTTTAAAAGCATATTAGGACGGAAGCGCCACTTTTAAGATTTAGCCTACCGTATTTCCGTTTTTCGGTCAAATGGCCTTTTGAATAGGAGTGCTAGGGGCACTTTTATGCTAGCCTCAAAATAGCTATTTTTAAAACACTAAGAAGGCTTGACACAACATGAAACCTTGCTCCAAGTATCACCAGGGGCTCTACACCTTAACGAAACCATTGACAACATTGTTTGTGTACCCAGAGTTTACTAAAAAGAGAGGTTTTGAACAACGCACCGTAGCGCTTGTTCGGCCACAGCCATTTTATCAGTCAAAAACAATCAATTTCCAAATGTAATGTAAAAGGGAGGAGAGTAAAGAGGGAAAGATCCTAAAGCTTAGTTCCATATAAATGCGCGGATAAGTCATTTTGTCGTTATTGAAAAACAATATTGACCTTGTAGTTGAAAAAGGAGCCTCATATGGAGTCCGTTCATTCGCATTCGGATATCGACTTGTTTTGACTGCCGAGGTGGTAGTGGCCGGAAACAACAAGAGCTGCGGTGGTTTGCTCAAAAACTTTCTTTTTAGTAAATCTGTGTACACAAACAATGTTGTCAATGCTTGTGTTAAGGTGTAGACACCCTGGTGATACTTGAAGCAAAGTTTCATGTTGTGTCGAGCCATCTTAGTATTTTGAAAATAGCTATTTTGAGACTAGCATGAGAGTGCCACTATCACTCCCATTCAAAAGGCCATTTGACCCAAAAACGAGAATACGGTGAATCTTAAAAGTGGTGATTCGGTCCTAAATATGCTTTTAAACTAAAGTTTGGCTCACGTACATTCACAAAAATACCTTAGGATGCATTTTGGCGAGAGTTACGCTTTAAGGCTAAGGTTAGCGCTGCCTGGAAGGAGCAGTTGGGGGCAAAAAATACTATTGAGCGTCTTACAGGCAGCTGGAAAACAATTAAATTAGAGTGGTATGAATAAAAAAATAAAATAAGTCAGAGTAAAATTAAACAAGGAAGGATAAAATAGTAAAAATTGTTTACACACAATGGCGTCATTATCAGCACCATGTAAATCTGGACTTGCAGACATAGCTCCGAGCAAATATAGGTCACAGCCTCATTATGAGGCGAGATTAGTCCTGTAAAAAAATGTACGGTTAAGATCGGTATCTATTAACGTATCTATGTCCTTATACAGAAGAATTAATGAAATTCATTCAATGAAAGCATATTCTTTAAATCTTACCTTTGCTCCGGTTTGTAGCTCCTGCTACAGTTTGTCTCGGAGTTGTGAAGACGGAGTACTGCTTTCTGTCAGTTACAAGACCAAAAAAAACACTTTATAAACACTTTTATAAAGCAACTCACCCGCGTAGCCCAATAGCGCTGAAAGCAGCCAGGCACACAGCTGTGCTGCTTGTGTTTAAAATTGCGTGCATGGTGGGGTTTACAACATTACTGCCAAAGTCTAAGTAGCCTGTTTAACATCCAAAGACAGTCATTGTTAAAGTGCAGAGTTAATGGGACTTACGGTGTAATGGCGGCGTGAGGAAGTCTTATTTCATCTCCTCCGTATTCGTTCTCTTTTTCCCGGTAATTTTACCACGCCACTTTACTCGCAGACGTTCAGATAGACCACTAAGTCGCTAGAATGTAACTTTTTGGCCTCATCTATTAACAAAATGAGCGCAAAACCATGTAAACCAGAACCAACAAAACTTCTTTGCACGCCTCACCGGCGCTAGCCAAGGCTAGCAGCAGCAGCACTAATGCTAACGACTGCGCTGTCGGGCACGCTGATCACCTGAGGAGCCTCCTGGGTGACATCCGCTCTGATGTTGCATCAATGAAGGAAGAAATTCTGGCGGAACTACGCAACTCTGTAACTGCCTTGAATGCTGCTGTCTCTTCCAACAGTCAGAGAATTCAGGATATAGAGGACGGCCTATCCACTGTTGACGGAAAAGTTGGTCAACTGGAATCTGACTACTCCACGCTAAATACTCCGTGTGAGGCGCTGCAGTCCCGGCTGGATGATTTGGAGAACCGGTCCCGCCGGCAAAATATCTGTGTGGTTGGAATCCCCGAGAAGGCTGAAGGGAGCCAACCCACCGCGTTTATGGAGGCCTTCTTAGTTGAGATCTTTGGTGCCGAGAGCTTTCCTCGTAAACCCGAGGTGGATCGGGCCCACCACGCACTTAGGCTGCCTAACCCCTCTGGCCCACCGCGAGTCATGAAAGCTCGTTTGCACCATTTCCAGACTAAAGAATTACTACTCCGACTCTCTTGGAAACGGACCGGCCACCTGACTTATAAAGGAAACAAGATCAGTATTTATCCGGATAACAGCGCTGACCTGGCTCGCAGACGGGCTACTTTCATGCCGGCAAAAAAATGACTCCATCACTCCATTCACGTTCAGCGGCGCCAGACAGGAGTTCAAGTCGCCACAGGATGCATGCTCTTTCATCAATAGAAACGTCCTGCCTGCCCTAAAGGACATCACTGAGGAGAAGGGGGCGGCTGGTGATAATGACTGATCAGACTAAAATTGCCCACTTCTCCTTCTTGGCAGGAGGCCACATATTCGTAGGATGGGATCTGTGTATATATGGTGTTTCTCTTGTGCTGAATTCACTGCTCCTGCCTAAATAAGTGAGTAACGGATGTCTGTAAGGTTTCTGTGGATGAGCCTACTGATGCAGTGCCTGTTCTAATGTTATCCTTAACATCTGTGTTTTCAGGACCCCCTATTTTGCTATGATTTCTTCTCGCTTCCTCTATTTTATTGCGTAGCTCTTCATTAAGGGTTAGCTCTTTGTTTTGTTTTTTATTATTCTCTCTGCTTTCAGAGTCTGACGGTTGGCCACAAGGTTAGATAGCTCTATTTTAAATGTACTGGTCCTGTGGGGGGCGTTTTATTCTTCTCTTATTTATTTTTTTATTTTTATTTTTTATTATTTTTTTTCTCTCACCACTTAACACAACCGTATTGTTGGTAGGCTTACGAGGTGGTCGCAGTCCTCTGCCATTGTTATTGTTGTCATTCAGGTTATTGTACTCTTTTTCTTTCTTTTTTTTTTTTGTGGGTTAATGTTTTAGAGGATCTCCAAGATGTTAGAATAGCAAGTTCAATGCACTCCAGGCATGCTCTAAGGTTTAGCTGGTTAGTGCACCTAGTTTGGGTAGGTGCCTATGGGGTGGGGGAGTGGGTTAATATTCCTCTTGGGTATTTTTCTTTGCATAATGTTATTTGTTTGTACCTCTTTATATTGTCTCCTTTATGAGTAGTACTTGGGACAGGAAAATTCAGTTTACCACATGGAATGTGAAGGGCCCTAATAATCCCATCAAAAGGACTAGGGTCCTAGCCCATCTTGCATTTCTCCAAACTAATATAGCCTTCGTACAGGAGACGCACTTACGTACGACAGATATAGCTAGGATGCGAAGAAGCTGGGTTGGAAATATTTTTCATTCTAAATTCAACACGAAAGCCAGAGGCGCTGCGATTTTTATTCATAAAAATATCCCCTTCGAAGCCAACAGAGTAATTGCTGACACTAATGGCAGATTTATAATTGTTTCAGGCCAGCTCCTGAGTAGACGTGTTCAGGGCCGGATCTACCGGGGTGGCATAGGGTGGCAAATGCCACCCTAAAAGAAAGCCTTGCCACCCCAGTTGGCAGCAACGAATTACGGTAAAAGTTATGGCCAATTTGACAACTTACGAGCGTGCATCTCCAATGTCCGACTGCAGTGAATGCAGCATAAGATGACGCCTTATCGGAGAGAGCCTGTTTTGTTTGGAAAACGGAGTGGCGCAAAGTGAGGGAGCCAGGAGTCGCGATGAATGTAGACACAGGAGGAAAGAGGTCAAAACGGATTAATTATCTATGAAGAAATAAAATTATAACGAAAGCACAGTGCTAGCATAGTTGCGATGCTGATTTTGAGATGATAAAAATCAGGATGAAGAACGTTATTTCGCCAACTATAGACGACAATGTTACTTAGGGTCTGACGTTTCTTCTGTGTAAAGTGGGCTACAAAAGCTAATATTGATTCAACGTCTGTCAAGGAAAACATTGTTACTTTGAATCTTACAGAAATTAAGAGGGAAAAGTAGCATATTCAGTTTTTGTCTCCAAAGAGAAAGGCGAGAGAAATAGAAAATGAACAAGTGAGCAAGGTAGACGGAGAAGATGAGGTGGAAGGAGAGAGAAAAGATGTGGAAGGAGAGAGAGAAGAGGTGGAAGGAGAGAGAAAATGGCAACAGAAACGTGACAGAGACCGAATACAAGGCCAAGGCGACCAGGGACAGGAGGAGGTGGAGAACAACACAGCGGTGAAGATGTGAAGGGAGAGCATCACCAAGAGGAGGAGGGAGAAAGCGAGAGACAGAGAACGTGCAGGGCTCAGACAGTGAGAGGGAAAGCAGAGTGCCTGGGCCATCACCAACCATCTCCAGTCAGCTGGTCCACATGGTATGGAAAATGTTGATGCATAGTATACTAAGTTAGATATGAATAAGAACAACAAATGACATACTTAAATATGAACAATTAGGGAAAGTTGTCAGTGTGAAAGTGTGATGAGATGGGGAGATGAGTTTTTATATTTTGTGTAGAATGTATTTTACATCTATTGCTCAGATTAAAAATAAAAAATATATATAAATTAAACAAAAAATAAACTAATGAACCTAAAAATCCTCTCCCAGGCTAAAATGTTAGTGTGTGTTAACACAGTCTGATGGTTATAACTAATCAATGACAGTTCCTAATTTTACAGATTGATCTCATGAATTGGCGTATGTATGAAATGCAACTTTGTCTTCCGTTTTGGCGTGTTATCAAGACGCATAATCGCATTTTTGCGTGTATATCAACGCAAATCGGCCGCCATTGGCCTACATTGCGAGTCAATTTCCGCCGTAACGAGTAGTATAAAGGAACAGGGGATTGGGTATGGAGGTAGGTTGGGGTGAGGGAAAAATGGGTAAAACACAGGACTTTCACCTGGGAGAGCCGGGTTCAACCATTTTTTTTTTTGTTAACAGGCGTGTGACGTTGTTCTTGCGATAGTACGTTGCGTTCTCGCGATAACGCGCAACGTGGCGAGGCCACGTGGTGGGTATGTTTACATCAGCTGTATACAGCGTGTATCATACACGTGGATAGCTGAAAATGGCGTACAATAACACGCCATTTGGCTTTATGAAAGTGGCGTACATATTTACGCAAAGTCATGATGCCATGTTGTAATTTTATACAAATGCTGCCTGCAACGCTGCCTCTCTGACACAGTCAAAAACAGTTTGCTTCCCCTCTCACTAGGGGTGGTACGGTTCATGAAAAAACACCCGAACCGCTTGGTTCGCTAGTCTCGGTTCGGAGCGTGTGTGTACCGCACGGTTCGTCAGTACACTGTTAACGGTCACTAACCTCTTACTGCCGTAGTGCCCACTTTATACACCTGTGTTAAAACACTTACTGGAAATGACGAGCGGGATGGGCGTGACAAACGCAACCCATGGCAGCTGATTAGACAATCGCGTCACATGGGTCTGGCTGGTCCCAAATTTTAAAAGAGACTGTCATGGCGGCTCGTTCAGAATACGATCTCATATTGTACTAAAATAGTTCACCGAAACGTGTTTCTGAAAACATTTTAAGCGAGAAATAGGCCATGCAGTTGCTGAATCGGTCTTCATTTCAGATCGACAAAGGTCAGTTTAAAAGATTTTCGTCAGATTTGGAGAGACACCGAGCCGACCGCTCCTCAAGTGGAGTGGGGTGCCGCTGCAGGTCACGTCACGTCACCTGCAGAAATGTCAGGTGGGAGAGAGGCTGCCCAGAGCTGGAGGATGCGCCAGCGTTGTTTATAGTCTGGTGTGTGGGAACATTTTGGATTTCACGTTACCTATGATGAAATAAAACAATATAGAACTGCCACTGTGTGCACATTTTGTGCAACATGCATTCAATATGCTAATTTTAGCTATATGCTGAAGTATATTCTGGAGTGATAAAGAAAAAATAAGAACCGTACTGAACCGAAAACCGTGACCCTAAAACCGTGATACGAACCGAACCGTGGGTTTTGTGAACCGTACCACCCCTACCTCTCACACATCTGCCCCTCATCACCTGGGTCTTACCTTAATGCCTTTCCTGTGATAATGCCCCTTACTTCTATCATACTTCTATATCTCCTATTAAGTGAGATCACATTGTACGGTCACTTATTACTAATAGGAACTGTTTCACATGAAACCTCAAATGCAGGACACTGATTGCATGAGATGAAGTTTGTCTGTATGAGTTTGTAAATGGCAGCCTGTGCCCTTTTGTAGTGTTCACATACTATTTCTCATCAAACTGTGAGAACTGATTAAATTCAATAAATATACGTCTGACATATGTTGCCACCCCTCACAAATTCCTGCCCCCCTCTCGCCACCCCATGAATATTTTTCGAGATCCGCCCCTGGACGTGTTGTTCTTGCCTGTGTTTATGCTCCCAATTGGGATGATAATAACTTTATTAATAACTTTTTTGCCTCGCTCCCGAACATTGACGACCATGCCCTGATAATCGGTGGAGATTTCAATTGTGTTGTTAAGCCTGAGTTGGACCGCTCCTCACCCAGACTTGTTCCCCTATCCAAAATGGCAACCTCTATTAATAGTTTAATTGAGCAATACCGCCTTTTCGACCCCTGGCGCTTAAATTACCCAACTATAAAAGCCTTCTCATTCTTCTCTCCCGTACACCATAACTATTCCCGTATTGATTTCTTTCTTCTTGATAACAAATTTATTCCTCTCATCAGCCGACCAGTGTATCATGGTATAATATTTTCGGACCATGCCCCTTTCACTTTCAATTTGGCTTTTCCTGACAGTCCTACCCCACCCAGATCTTGGAGCCTTAACCCTCTCCTCCTATTAGAGGCTGATTTTGTAAAATGTATTGAGACTCCGATCACGTTTTTTGTCAAAACCAATGCTTCACCCACTGTCTCACACAGTACCTTTTGGGAAACTTTAAAGGCCTATTTAAGAGGGCAAATCATTAGTTATTCAGTGCAGAACAAAAAGAGGCATTTGGCTAAAATTAAGGAGCTTTCTGAGGCCATTGCCAAGCTGGATGGTGAGTATGCGGCCTCTCCCACTCCAGAAATTTACCAGCAGCTACTCAGTCTCAAAATAGAATTTGATTTGGTGTCAACAGCGCAGGCTGAGCAGCAGTTCCTCAGGGCACGTTATTCGGTATTTGAGTATGGGGACAAGGCAGGCAGGTTTTTGGCCCATCAGGCCCGACAATCATTTGCATCCCGGCGAATAACTCGGATAAGAACATCTTTAGGCACTGTAACCTCCAACCACGAACAAATTAATGGTATATTTGCTATACACTTCTGTGTGCAATCCAGCCCTGCAGAAGTCAAACAGTTTTTTCAATCCCTGATTCTTCCCTCTTTGAACAGTGAAGTGAGAGCTGAGCTTGATCGTCCACTTACGCTGCTGGAGATTCAAGAGGCTATTAAAAGTATGCAATCTGGGAAATCTCCAGGGCATGATGGGCTGCCGTTTGAATTCTTTAAAAAATATTTGACTAGCCTGTCACCCTTACTCCTTGCCATGTACAATGAAGCCCTATCATTAGGTTATCTTCCGCAGACTTTGCGACAGGCTTCCATTTGTTTGATACCAAAGGATGGTAAAGACCTTACTCTACCTGGTTCATATCGACCTATCTCATTGCTGTGTGTCGATTGCAAGATCTTTGCAAAATGTCTGGCTAGGCGTCTTGAGAGGACCCTCCCACTCCTTGTTTCATCCGATCAATCTGGATTCATGCAGGGCAGGCATTCTTTCTCCAACACTCGTCGGCTCTTTGATGTTATTTATTCCAGGTCTGAGACGGATGTGCCTGAATTTGTGCTTTCCTTAGATGCTGAGAAGGCGTTTGACCGGGTGGAATGGGATTTTTTTGTTTGGTATTTTACATAGGTTTGGATTTGGTGCTAACTTTATTTCTTGGGTTAAGTTACTGTATTTGTCGCCGCTAGCCTCTGTCCGTACCAATGACGACTCTTCTGCTCATTTTTCTCTTTTCAGAGGAACTAGACAGGGGTGCCCACTGTCCCCGCTACTCTTCAACGTTATTATTGAGGTCCTGGCTATCTCTCTTCGTCAGTGCTCAGCTTTTGAAGGAATACGCAGAGGGTGCAGAGGTGGGTAGAGTAGCCAAAGATTGTACTCAAGTAAAAGTACTGTTACATCAAAATAATATGACTCAAGTAAAAAGTAGTCATCCAAATAATTACTTGAGTAAGAGTAAAAAAGTACTCGGTGAAAAAACTACTCAAGTACTGAGTAACTGTTGAGTAACGTCTGATTTATTTTTTAACATAAACATTCAATCAGACGGACAAAAATACTAAATAATCATCTTTAGGCAAATTATATTTCATCCAATCAAAAAAATAAATAAAAATTAATTACAAAATAGCTTAAATTAAAATAATCCAGGTAAATTCAAGTACTTAAAAAAATTAAATCCATAAAATAATAATACATAAAAATAAATAGGCACAAGTAACACAAATTTCCAAACCTTTTTTTTTTTTACAAGGCTCTGCAGGCAGAACTAGAACAAGGTAATGGAGCTGCTGTTTGGCACTTTTACTAAGGTAGACATGCTGTCAATATGAGGCCATAGGCCTGTACTACGAAGCAAGATTTGGGGTTAATGAGGTAACTTCAGGTTCAATCCAGGGTTTTCTTTATCACGAAGGTGGATCACTTGATACCGGGTTCAATCGCCGTGGTAACTCATGCTGGACGCCTAACCTGGTTGGGGAGCAGGTTATGTTGGAGATCAGAGATCAACCGGTGTAAAAGCACCGCCTACTGACCAATCAATCCTCGATTGATAACGGCATAACCGTTCTTATAGAAGATCAGAGAGAGAGAGAGAGAGAGAGAGAGAGAGAGAGAGAGAGAGAGATTTGAATTATGTTTTTTATATTATTTATTTGCTCTCACGATCACTTCCACTGGCAGGATTGCAACTGAAATAATAGTCTAATTACGGCAGTGGAAAGGACAAGTGTAATTATGGTCAGATCTTGGTCCTGACTGATAGGGAAGTGATATTGATAAGTGTTGATTTACGCATCAGCATCGCCTATTTTTTGTTGCCAGCTGACGAGACTGCACAACTACGTTTGATTGGTGAAACACAGTCACGTGGTAGAGCCTTTGGCGGAAGTCTCTCTCTCCTCCTTCAAAATGAAACATTAAAATGAGGCGTACGCGGGGGGATAAAAACAATGACGCGTAGAATACCAAAGAGGTAAAAAGAAAAGTAACGAGCTCATTGTAGCCTAATGTAGCGGAGTAAGAGTACAGTTTCTTCTTCACAAATCTACTCAAGTAAAAGTAAAAAGTATAGAGATTTAAAACTACTCCTAGAAGTATCATTTTTTTTAAACTTACTCAAGTAAATGTAACGGAGTAATATATATATATATATATATATATATATATATATATATATATATATATATATATAAGAATATTATGCCTCGATTCCTGTACTTTTTTCAGAATATCCCCATTTTTATCCCCTTGAGGGTGTTAAGCATTTCTCTAACTTCATCTGTGGCGGTAAACCACCGCACACTCGTAGAACAGTTATTCAAAGGCCCAAACGTTGCGGCGATTTGGCTCTACCCAACCTACTCCATTACTATTGGCCCAGTAACATTCAGAGGGCTATTGAGTGGGTTCAGAGTCACTCTGACCCTACAGCTCAGGTTTGGGTGGGGATGGAGTCACAGATGGCCCCTGTACATTCTCTGGCCACCTCCCCTCTCGCTCTCGTATCCAGTGTGCAGTTTGACAACCCAGTCATTCTTCAAACTGTTCAAATATGGTCCCAGTTCCGGAATAAATTCGGCTTGCAGAGCTTATCCCTGGTGGCAACCATTTTAACCAACCACCTATTCACTCCAGCTAAACTTGATCTGGTTTTCCGAGCTTGGCATTCAAATGTAATTTGCCTAAATTGGCGAGAACATATCCTAACGTCGATCCCACTTGTGAGAGGTGTGGGACGGCTCCAGCGACGTTGTTTAATATGTTTTGGGCTTGCCCCGCCCTCTTCGCTTTCTGGCAAGCAATATTTGGTTCCCTAAGTGAAGCGTATGGTATCACTAGGGAAGTGTATCCCATGGTTGCCTTGTTTGGTGTTAATGCAAATTGGACATCCAATATTCACAGTGTGGTTGCTTTCACAACACTTCTGGCCCGCCGCCTCATTCTTCTAAACTGGAAGGGGTCTATTCATGCTAGATGGCTGAGAGATGTATTGTATCACTTAAAATTGATCAAAATTAAGTACACTCTGCATGGAAGTAAGTCCACGTTTTTTGAGGTATGGGGTCCTTTTTTACGTTACTTTGATAACTTGAAGGATATAAAAGACTGGGATGACCAACTTTAGAAATGACTTTGCTGGTTCAGTACGGTCTTCTGTATCTGTGACAGGATGATGACTTGAGGTGTGGCTCTTCTTTTTCTTATTTTTTATTTTTATTTACTCATTTTATTTTTGTGTTTGATTTTTCTTTCTTCCCTTTTCTTTCTTTTGGATATGGTGTACTGTATACTGTTTGTCTATGGTTTTTAAACTATCTTATCCCTTTCTGTAAACACAAGAGGATGTTAGGGTGTGGGTTGGGGTGGGACATGTTTTTGTTGTGTAACGTCCGTTAAATACCAATAAATAGAACTGTAGAGTTAATAAACAGTACAGACTAGCTCGCTGTTTCATTAATAATCATATACTTACATTGTATTTTCCTTTTTGTATTTTCCTATTTCCTTTATGGAGCCCCGGAGGTGACATGGAGGTGAAAAAAAAAAGTTCTGTACATCTTGAACAACTCCTGTGTGTTTCCAAGTGAAGTTTGACAGTGTAAAGACAACTCTTTTACTAGTTGGCTTGAAATACTCCCATACTTTGGAAGCTAACCGTCGGACTCCTCTCCCTCCCAGTCACCTACTAAAAATGTAACAATCTTACAAAATAGCATGGCGAGAAAATGTAAGGCTGTTACATTCTTTTGAACCTGCAGCCTGAGAAAGGCCATACCAGAAAGGTAACTATCATTTTATTCATTTAAAATTATTATCATTTAAACAACTTGTTTTACAGATTTCTGTTTGTTTATACAGTATGTAATCGATATGTGCTTTTGCAACTGATCAACAAATGTACCATTTTCTTGTGTTTGCACTATAGCTTCTTAGCTAGCGAGCTAGCTAAAATACTTGACAGTAGTAGCTAGCTGCTGTTATTAGCAACATATGCATTAAATTAAATGGACATTGTTGCATTGGTAGCATCCAATAAACATTTAAGACAGCCCAAGTTAATAAAACCTTAAGTTAGGTTACTTGTTTTGAAGTCATTTTTATATAGAAACCCACCTTTTGTATGACCTAGCATTTCTTGATATCTGGTATGATTTCCATAGGGCAGCTAGCTAGCACTATCAGCAATCTTGTAGCCATGAAAATAATTAACCTGAATCTAAATTCATTCTAAACAAGATTAAATCATGACGTTTACAGGAATGCATGCATTCAGATTAATTTATGACCTCTGTCCTTGAGTTTATATGTGTTTTTAAGGCAAGACACTACAGGTGAATAGGGTAACATTTTTAAATAATAGATACAACCATGAAACTTCCTCAGTTGATTACTTACACAAGTATATGAAAATAATGTATTACAAGTTTTTGAAATTTTTATGTTTAATTATGCAAATTATGCATTCTCATTAAATATGCAAGATTTTGCATATATTTTCGGTAGATACATCTGAACATATGATAAAGGCAGGTGCAAAATTATTTTTTCATTTTGTTTACACACAAGATGAAAAAAGTATTTTCAGGGGATTTCAGGATATCTGCTTTAATTACCTAAAAAAATCAACATATACTGTCTTCAAAACAGAGTTGGTAAAAAAGAGTTGAAACAACTGCAGGGCTGTGTACGTAGCAGTACGTATGAGCTGGGGTCCTGGGACATTTCTGGGTCTGAAGGTGGGCTGTGGTGATGTGATTTCTGGAACTGTCCTGCTGCTCCACTCCATGTGGCCACCTGCTCACTGGTGCAGATGTAGCTGGCTCCCAATCCATATCTACATCACATTTCCTATAATGTGAAAATAAAGAAATAACAGTAATTACAACTAATGTTCTGACAGCGAAGCCACCGAAAAATATTAACAAATGTGTAGAAATTACCATAGATATTTACATAAATACAATAACAGCTGCAAACTTGTAATGTAGTATTTACTCAAACGTTTTCTTTTGCAACACTTCTTGCAGTAAATGTGGTGCAACATAAATGTGTAACATTAGCTGTGGAGCTCTCAGCGAGCAGAGTAGAGAGCAGGGTTGCCTTTAGATGAGAGACAACTTTGTCTGGCTCATTTAATGTAACGTTAGCATGATATCTTGGTGAAATTAGCAAGCTAAGGTTAGCTTAGCGAACTATCCATTCTCTAAATTAGTAAACACTGAAATCATCTAAACACTCTACAACAGTCAAACTGAAGCAGACGGTGAGCTCCAGGTAGGGCTGTAGCGATACACTAATCTCACGATATGATACACGATATTCAGCTCACGATACAATAAATATCACGATATTCAGCCAACGATACGATTCGATATAATTTTCTGAAAGATTTAAAGGGGACAGAGTGATTTTGTTGACATCTTCTGAGTGTTCCATTTACTTGGATTTAATTAATTGAACTGAAAACATCAATTGACCGTTCGCAAAACCCTGCCCTTGAATGGTCCTCGTCCAATCCTAGCTCAGCAACTTTAACTAAGGAGAAGGACCTCCGTCAAACATTGCGATTTCAGCAAGATGGTGAAACGAGGCGCCTATGGCACCTGCAGTGTCTGACACCAGGTACCCCAAACGTTTAGAGGGAGGGGTCGTTTTTTTCGCCTTTCTAAATCCCAAGACACAAGCAGAAAGATGCCGACAATGGATAAAGCAGTGTGGGAGACCTCACTCACAGCTAAATGCCTCGAAGATTAATAAGCATACACATGTCTGCTCTAAGGTAAGTAAAGCTAGCGAGCTAACTTATATCAATTATCAATAAGTAGTTTAAGTAGCTAAGTACATAACATTTACAATCTGAGTTAGGGCGTTTTCACACATGAAAGTCCGAACCAAGGTCCGGACCAAGGTTCATGTTTTTGTTACATTGTATACATTTGATCCGGTAAGTTTTGGTTTCACACTGTAGTTTTGCAAGCGCACTAAAGATCTCGTGACAAACCTACGTCCTGTCGTCATCACATACGTGAGCTGCGTCTCCAGATGCTTATAACTGATTGGTTTGTTGACGGGCTTCCCCGTCCCCTCGTATCCTCTCTCCGTGTCTGAGTTTAGGCTGTTCAACTGACTGCTGCTCTCCCCTAGGCTACTGCCGCGGCTCTTTTTGTTTTGTTGTGATGTAGAGAAGCAAGACACGGGAACTTTCTTTCTGGAGCATTTATTCAGAGACAAACGGAAACATACAGTGTAGCCTACATTTACTACCACTTAACAAATAAACTGCTGATGTATTCTCTGCTCCGATAGCTGACAGCTGTCTGCTCTGAGCGCATTCACCGTCACACACACTCTCTCTCTCTCTCACTAAGCACCGAGCTATTCCTTAAAGGAGCTTCCCCGTTCTTGTAACACAAGGAGAGCCTGCCAGAGCTTCCTGTATTTGGTCCGAAAGTCCGAACCATCCAAAAAATGCTTTCACACTATAAACAAACCGGACCATGGTTCAGTTTGGTCCGGACCGAGACCACCTCTTTTTGTCGGACCAAAATTTGGTCTTTTGATCCGGACCGTGGTCCGGGGGAGGTTTCACACCTGTAATTTTGGTTCGGATCAAACTAAAAAGTCCGAAAGTTCGGACCAAACGAGGTATGTGTGAAAACGCCCTTAGACAAGTCCATACATACCCTTCTCATCTCCGTGCGTGCTGTAATGCTGTCTGACGGCTCCAGCGGCATCAGGCCAGCACAGAACATGCAGGTGAATGGTTCCAGTAATCCTACTGCTCTGAATAAGTGACAAAATAACACCAACATGTTCCTATTTACATGTTGTGATTTATAGAGTCACAGCGTGTACAAAAAACAACGTGACATGAGACACAGCCGTCTTCTAACTGTAAACAAACCAGGAACTATATTCTCAGTCGGAAGAATATAGTACATGGGCGGAGTGATATGCTCGCAGCAAGCCTGTCTGAGAATATAGTTCCCGGTTTGTTTACTGTTAGAAAGATGGCTGTGTCTCATGTTACGTTGTTTTTGTACACGCTGTGACTCTACAAATCACAACATGTAAATAGAGACATGTTGAGTTATTTTGTCACTTTTGTCTAATTCAGAGCAGTAGGCTAGATTGGAACCAGTTACCTCCAGGATCTGTGCTGGGCTAGCTAATGCTGGAACCGTCAGACAGCGTTACAGCACGCACGGAGATGAGAAGGGTATGTATCGACTTGTCTAACTCTGGGGGTTACGGTGAATAAGCTAAATTCCCAATAAGTCGGCGTGTTCCTTTAAGTTAACAGTTGTGGTTCTATATAGCATTATTATCAAAAGTAGTAAAGTTAGAACATTAGATTATTATTCCGTAGGAAATTCAGGCAGCCTGATAGCTGTTAGCCTGTCAAGCACATCGACACAGATAATTTAGCAAGAGGTTGACGGTCACTGGAGGCTATAAAATCTGTAAAACTGAATTTAACAGTTGTGGTTCCATCTAGCATACTGTGTATTAAGGTCCCAATAGGCGATTATGAACTTATTGTATTTTAATCTTCATAGCATTTTATGAACGGGAGTCCTACACCTGAGTATCCCAACCCTGTACAGGCTGTTCAAGTTCCATAACCCGAAAAGAGAACATCTAGGAGGCTGTCGAAAGCCACCAACAGAACTTGGGTAGGTTGTAGGTTATTATTTATTTATATATATATATATATATATAGTATATATATATATATATATATATATATATATATATATATATATATATATATATATAATGTTATTATATATTATATTATAGCATGCTACATTGATTTAAAAAAAAGCTGCTTTTCTGCAAAAAGTTGAGTTGTTTTGAAGAAATGTGGTAATAGTAGTTATTTGTGTGTATTTTTGTGTGCACCCCACACCCTGTTTCATTCAAAAGTGCATACACATAGCCCGTTTGATTGCAAGTTACATGTTTTATTCTTTTTTGTAACAGTGTCCAAAACTATTTAGCACAATCCATATAAATAACAAAAAAAATGTCAAATGATTGCAGATTCAGTTTGCAAGATGCCT